>QDHC01004070.1:230052-417683 GCA_013186455.1 Papilio dardanus tibullus
GTTTCTCGGGAAGCCCGTAGGAAGAGAGCTTCGAAAGAAGCCCTTTGTGCCACACCCGATCGAAGGCCTTCGCTTCATCCAAACTGACCGCCAGGGCCTCCCCTTTGTTCTCAATTGCCTCCGCCCATCTGTGAGTGAGATACGCTAGAAGATCACCAGCTGAGCGACGCTGACGGAAACCGTACTGGCGATCGCTTATCAGCTGGTGCTCCTCCAGGTATCTCATCACTTGGCAATAATCGCTACAATTGAATAAAATACTTGTTAAATAGACTCAATTATTTATAGTGTTCATATTAATAAAGTGTTGATAATAGATCCAAGGATAAAGTACAGAGGCGAGAAGTGCACCTTGTTAAATTAATTCGAGTTACATTTAAATAATCTGCCGCCTTGTCAGTCCGCCGAATGTGGGCTGCCGGCTTGTCGATACGTCAACCACAGAGTAGTTAATACAGAGGTGTTAATTTATATTATACGTACGACATATTTAATTATGAAGACAAAATAGCATTTTATTTTGAATATTTACACGTATTTTTATTGACAATAAGTATTTTTTTTTCATGTTGAAGATGCTAGATTAAATTTTTTGAATTTTTTTCTTTAACAGTAATGCAATATTTAAACTTTAATTTGACGTGTATTTGTTTCTGCAAGTAGTAGCGCTGTTTACAATAGTCTGTGGCAGTTTTAGTGAGGGCCCACATAGGCGTGTTATCTAGTACTGGTGCATATCAGATGCTGGGTCGTGTTAATTACACACGCGGAAGAAAGGACCGGTTACCTTAATTGACTCCTACGCGCTAATCTTAGAGTTAAAAATACTGTCTTTTCTATGTTATAATTTATTTATTTAATTGTATTTATTTTGTAATCGAAACCGTGTTTGGGTTGAGATTGTTTTTTTCTTCAATGTGAAAAAACGCTCTGAAAAATCAACAAGTTATTATTCCATGAGCTGAAGCTCAACCTAGTTGGTTTTGGACTCTTATTTTCCATTTTACCTGAACCGATATCAGAGGCTTATGTTAGCTCGTTCGATAAACCGTAGTCATTGAAGTTACAATAGGGTCTCATGTTATACAAATACAAAAATCCTCATAATAATATATTTTTTTAAATCACAGTAATTATGGTTGAATGTTGTTTGTTTTATTAGACTTATGTGAGTCTCTATGAAAAATCTATCATTTGAAAGAAAATGATTCGAAATATTATAGTATTTTAAAAAAAATAATGTGATTAAGTCCTTACTGGCCTTATTATGGTAATTAAAGTAAGCAACAATCAACGGTAATTATTAACGATATAAGTGAAAAAGGTATATTTGGTATTTATTAATAAGAAAAAGGTACATTAACTGCATTAAAAGTTGCATGGTGTGCAGCAATAAAGAAACTACTGCAAAAAATATAATTTAGAAACGAAACGCAAAAGCAAATTGCTTTTATATGGTTAGAAGTCTCGCGATTAAAAGTTCTGTTTTGTACCAAATATTTGATTCAAATGTTGCACAAACATGACCCGATACCATGTAAGCATAGTGTGCAATGCACACGGGAGCCTAAGACAAGGCCCCAAAAAATGTAAAAAAATGTTCAGTTCTATGCTTAGTTTCAAGCTCCTACCTACCATCAAAAAATAAAGATAATTAAAAATGCTTAAGGCACGCCAAAATACTTTTTCGCACTGGCCCCAGTTAGGCCTTACGGGGGCCCTGTGGACGAATTTATGCTTGTGAAATATTGTTGTGCAAATATTTAAGATAAATAATTAGTTTTTGTAATGAATATTAGTAATTAAATTATTGTAATTCAGGTAAGATCTCGCATTGACAGCCAAAGCAAGAGAATGGAGGCGTTCCGTCCAACAAAAGGCCTTTAGTAAGTATGTATTTTTCTTACATTTTCTTCGTAACCCTACATTAGACCGACCTTAGGCTAGACCTTAGGCTTCATTAGACCGAGTTCGCGCATTAAATTGAAATGCTTCGGCGTAAGGCCGTTTTTTGCGTGAAATCGGATTAATGAAGCCTTAGAGAAATGAAGATAACTGAAGACTTTTAATTACCATTTCGTATACAAGTTTAAAAGTCAAGTAGTATTTATAAATGTGTGTCCCTGAAACTAAACTTATGTTGTAAGGTTGCTACCGCAAGGGGCGCTGGGGGACGGTGAACGAGGTGATTTATTCTTGCTGTGTTCCACAGGTCGCAGACACGCTATGCCATAGCTAATTCCTATGTTTATTATTTAGACGCAGTATTTTCAAGATATATACGAGAAAAAATAATGAAAAAACATCATGGAGTAAAATGGCAGTTCAGCTATAGAAAATTGTAATAAACATAAGTCAATAATAAGAACAGAGCAGAAAAGAGTACGGACCGCGAGTCTGTAGTTTTAGTTTTAATAAATAAAAAAAAATGGCAGTTTATTATCTTACATTAGTTATTTCTTTGTATGCGAACAGACCCAAGTAATAAATGATCACTAACTCATGTATTTTGGACAGATTAAAAATATTTTGATAAAATCTTCCAATTGTCCAGTCATGTATTGTCTAAAAATACGTCTAATAAATGAATTCCAGAAGCAAGGTTGTTAGAAATCAAACAAGACAATAAAATAATTTGTCGCTACTCGCTAGATGTCGCTTCGAGTTGGCTGTACTGGGAACGAACGCTTGCATACCGAATAATAACGTAATATTAAAATAAAACACACGTATCGGCCAACGATACACCGGCCACGGTATACGTGTAATTATTTTAGGACTAGTGATGTACGTGTAGTGTTGGTATGGGAAAATCGTACCGATTCTTGGTATTATTTCTAACTTCAGGTCGCTGACCGTGTAATTTTTTGTTAAATGTATTTTAGCAATCATTTTTAATTGATATGAATTTATTGAAAGTTAAAATATTATCATTTTGGTACTGAATTCTAATAAGGACATTGTTTACAAAGTGGCGAGAATCGAACCCATGACTGGTAGATCGATAATAAATACCATTATTCATAACAGTACTTTTTGATTTTTAAATCAAAGTTAGTCTTGTTATGCAATTTACAACAATTTAATAAATATTACAAATTATATCTGTCTTTTATTACAAAACCCCAAAGTATATCTTATATGCCATCTCCATGTAACCATACCATTTTAAAATCCTAATAATTATTCGTCTTATTATTTAAATAAAATAAATTATTATTAACTTGTATTTTATTTCACCTGGATCCTTGTATATGTTGAAAAGACTACAAATTTCTCAACGAAAATATTTAAGTAAATTATTAATTAACGAAATCCTTATGTGAGAAGTTAGATATGCGATGAAGACCAAAAATAATCTTGTATAACTTAACTGCTTCTAAAATTTAGAATTAGAAACCTAATTCAAAATCATTGTTGCTGAATGTACCAATTAAAATGTTGCTTAGTGTACCACAATTGTACGCGAGTGTACCAAAGGTCGTCACTAGCGTAAGGGCAGGTGCAGACGGTGCGGGCGCAAGCGATCGCGATAACCCGCTTCCGCCACGCCTGTTAACTTACGTGTGTCCTTTCTACGCTATCAAATTATTTACAACCTGTCAACGTATACATGAATGGAAATTATTTTTATTCAAATACTAATTGTCGCCTGTGACTCCGTCTGCGTGGAATAAAAAAACTAAGTAGGTAAGTAGCCGATATGTTCCACCTGACTATGATCTACATGTTTGCTAAGTTTAATAAAGAACCCTTCTGCCGTTTGAGAGAATATTTCTAACCCTACGACTTCATTAGACAAAGTTAATGAAAAAAAACGACCTTCATGATATGAAATTGGCAGCAGATAATCAAAGGTAAGTCTCTTCATGACTGAAAAAGGGTAAGCAATAATACCTTATTACTTTAAAAATATATTTTGGAGCGTCGGTGGCTCAGGAGTTTTAGCTCTTGACTTGTAAACTGCAGGTCCCGAGTTCGAATCCCGGCATGTACCAATGTGTTTTTCGATTTTCGATTTTCATATGTGCATATTTACCGACGCTCTTAGGTGAAGGAAAACATCGTGATGCAACCTGCACATATCGGCGAAGAAATTCAAAGATATGTGTATTCACGCCAAATACGCGCTAGTCGTGGAGTTGCGGAAAATGGAGCCCATTATGGGTCAAAACCTTTAACCTTTATATTTTATGTTAAGGTTACAAGAAAATTACTGGGATAAGACAAATGTTAATAATAATCTATATAAATTTAGATACATATATTTTAAAGGCGATACATCAAAAACACATATTTTACAATCTACATTAAGTATGTAACGTTTAAATATAAGAAGGAAAGATTGGAATTTTTGTATGTATGGGAATTACTCAGTAACTACTGGGCCGATTTCGAAAATTCTTCCACCATTAGAAAGCTGCATTGTCCCCGAGTGACATTAAAAAATATTTTTAATCCCGCGCGGACAAAGTCACGAGGAACAACTAGTTTAATAAATAAAATTGTTATAAACTATGCATAATGAGTATTTGTTCAGTTTATAAGAAGCAACGCTAATTTAAATAGATGAAATTATAAAAATTGAAATGCAGATTATATTAATAGATACACCTAGATATTACATTTTTCAGTAAATTATAAATTATTAATAACTACTTTGTAGAAATGTGAATAAAATATGTTAAATACTTCGGTTAAGGTTAAATAAATAAACAAGAAATTAGGACAAATCACGTTATTTTTAACCGACTTCCAAAAGGAGGTTATTATTAAAAAAGTAGATTTTCCATAAAAAGTTTAGTCCTTTGAACAATCATAGATTTTTTTTTTAATAAAATGAAGATGTGAGGACTGTTTAAAGATAAAGGTTTTTATTTTTAAAACGTAATATTTTATCCGTAAAACTTAAATATGGATAATAGTCATTTTTCTTTAATAAAATTCGAAATATAAAATTAAAATCAAATGGCAGATGACGCGACGTACGCCGAATGTTGCACACGTAGGGCTGTCGCGCGACAGTTGCCAGTCGTAAATAACTTTGGAGACGTCTAGCTGTCTATTGTCACCGGGTAATTTGTTGTCGCAGCCCTGAGTTATGGTTCCGGTGCCGCTGGCCTAGGGACCAGTCTTCGGACGGCCTCAGTGTTACTATTTCCGACTTGAAGACTAATGGCGAAAATGTCATACGTATTTATACGTATGACATTTTTGCAATGACGAACAAATTAGCCTATACATACTCTTTGTGTCCCTAAGTGGTCTAACAGTGGTAGAGCCCATTTCAACATCTTTGCACGAATTGTTCGGCTCGCCTGGTGAAATATCACGACCACATCGAAGACAGGCGACAAAAGGAAGCAATTCCGTAATTCGTCTGATTAGTGTGGTGCCGGAGGCCTAATTTTGGTCCTCTTTCCCTTCCTATCGTTTTCGTATGAGGAAATGATCGGAAGGGGAAGTAGATATGACGGGGAGGGGATATATAGGAAGAGGAATTATCCTCTTGCTGTGCTTTGAGATTAAGGGTAGGTAACGCATCTGCAATTGCAGATGGGCAGCAGTTGCGTCGCTATTTCAGCGAATCTAGGTGGCCGCCGTCATTTGTCAGTTTATAATATAAAAAAACCTACCCTTATCTCTTGCATTTTTAATATAAAGTTCTCACTATTTGGTACATATCAGAATACGAGTATAAGCCTAAAGGCTTCTATGTTATTCCTTTTCTAATATTATTTTATACTGCTTCAGGAGCAATGTATGCGATATAAAATTGTTATTTACAAAAAAAAAGGTTTTCTGTCACGGCACATTTAAAATTTTGCTTGCATCAGTAAAAGTGTACCGGAGTTAATAAAAGTTGTAAATCAGCCGGAGGCGAGAGATATTGATTGCACACTTTGGCACATAGATGGCGTTGGCCGCGGGCTTGTGGGCGGCCTTTTCATACAACGACGTGCCTACCACATTTAGTTAAGATAAAGCGATTGCTATAATAGTATTATAGAAATATAATAAAATTGGTAATGAAATATAACACTGGCCAGGGTTGGTTCAAACGGAAAATCGTTTGACTTTTTACAAGTTTTTACTTAGTTTCTTTTATAGAGTTGCAGATCTAACTTCCCCTTTTCTGTTACCTGAACACTAAGGCTTCTTTAGACGGATTTCGCGATAAAAACGAAGGCCGTTTTTTGCGTGACATCGGTCTAATGAAGACGCAGGGCTATAGACAGCTATAAAAAGACTAACTTCTTTTGTTATTGTCTATTTTAATCAAGCAAGTGAGCTAATGTACTAAGATAACATAAACACATTTAGTTTAATATAACTAATATTAATAAGCCATTTCGTATTCATCGAACACCAAGGTACCTTCAGGTATGGGTCGCATTTAAAACACAAATTGCTTGATTTTTGTAAAATTGTCCGAAACAGACACGCAACGCGGCTCGTGTCTGTACCCTTAGGGCAGTATTAGTGTTGATCCGTGCGTGCACGTCCGGTAAAGTTCCACGCATCTGCTGTCGTTGTAATTTTGTATTTATTGAAAATCGTACTAGAAAGAAATGTATTGGTAACATAGACTCCGTTGAATCTGACTTAGTTGTTAGTCAAAGAAATTAAACTAGAAGAAAATCTATTTAATTCTTCACCTGATGGGTACCAACAGTTTAATGCACTTACTTCTTATATTTGCCGTCTTCAAAAAAACAAAATAAAGTTCAAGGTCGTTCATTTATTAAAGTACTAACTGTTGTGCGCGACTTCGTCCCCGTGGAATTAAATAATATAGCCTATGTTACTCGGGAATAATGTAGCTTGCTAATAGTGAAAGAATTTTTGAAATCAGCCCAGTAGTTCTTGAGTTATTTTGAATACATACAAAAATACAAAGTTGCTCTCTTTATAATATTAGTACAGATTTTGTATTTTTACTACATTATTATTATATTTCTTTATAGCGTATAAAACTAAATATATCATAAAATAATTATATTACTGATGCAAAAATGTCCGATATAAAATATAATGCAGGAAAACATTTAGTACCAACAATCCCCACCTTGGCGACGAGTTGCCGGCGCGGGCGTCGCGGGCGTCGCGCAAGGCCAGTCACGTTTACGCACTATTTTTACCACCCAATGACATCTTGCTGACGGACCGAACCAAATCGCTTTCAGTATGGCGGCGTTTTCACTATACTATAGACTATGTAACGAAAAGACGCAAGGCAGTTGATATGTCTACTTATTTTCTTTTAACGTATAGTAACCTATTATATGTGATATTTTGTGAAGAATATCATCTTCTTAGCTAAGACTTTAATAAGGTAATAACTAAAGACTTATTCATTCTTAAGCTGGCTACAGACGTTTAGTTTTTTAACTGTACAATTAATGTGCACATTTCGACTGTGCAGTTCAAATAGAAGTGTAGTTCTCAGTTTTGTCTACTCACTAGCCTAGAGCGCAAATAAATTACAGTCAAACTTGGACAAACAAGAGTCCAAGGGACTCGATATTCGTCTCGCATAAAGAGGCTTCTCTCTGATCCGAGTTTCTCGCATATGGAGGACGCTCGTCTGGTCCATAGAATGACTCTCACTTGTAGAGGTTTCTGGCATATCTAGAAATGTCTGTAGTTAAAAAAGGTAACTGCTTTATAAGCAAGAACAACAGTAACTAAAAGAGAACAAACATGCAATAATTAGTTAGTAAACCTTCAATCAATAGAAGAGAAAATTATAAGTTAATAATATTTCTAAGGAATTCGATAGGTTCGAACAAACAAAGCATTAAAGGTAAGCAATCCATAACGCGGGCTCTCGGGGTATAGTAATTTGACAGATACAGCTCATCCGTACTAACAGCAGGTGTTCCCAAATTGTTAGTGATAAATATACACCATCAATATCAGAGCGGGACGGCCACCCTTTCACGGTTTATAACATAACACGTAATTGTGGCCACGATGTTTTTTACACTTAATAGAGGTGCCCGATTACATGCTTTGTACCAATGTGTTTTTAGATTTTCATTTGTATATATTAGGTTGGGGAAAAAGAAATCCATTATTTTTACGTGAACTTCAAGACTTTATTTAACATGTTTTGCATTGTCCGATTTAGGTCAAATATGCACCATTTTGTTCTATAATTTGTTGCCATTTTAATGGTAGCTTCATTATGCCTCTCTCATAAAAGTCTTGGTCCTTATTAGCGAAAAACTCCAGCAATTGATTTTCACACTCTTCCCTTGATGCCAATTTCTTATCACTAAAAAAGTTTTGCAATGCAAGAAAAAGATGGTAATCGCTTGGTGCGAGGTCCGGACTGTATGGTGGATGCATCAAAACTTCCCAACCAAGCTCCTGGAGTTTCTGACGAGTCACTATAGAAGTGTGTGGCCTGGCGTTGTCCTGATGGAACACGACACCTCTTCTGTTGGCCAATTCTGGCCGTTTGATGCATCCACCATACAGTCCGGACCTCGCACCAAGCGATTACCATCTTTTTCTTGCATTGCAAAACTTTTTTAGTGATAAGAAATTGGCATCAAGGGAAGAGTGTGAAAATCAATTGCTGGAGTTTTTCGCTAATAAGGACCAAGACTTTTATGAGAGAGGCATAATGAAGCTACCATTAAAATGGCAACAAATTATAGAACAAATTGGTGCATATTTGACCTAAATCGGACAATGCAAAACATGTTAAATAAAATCTTGAAGTTCACGTAAAAATAATGGATTTCTTTTTCCCCAACCTATTATTTAACCGACGCTCTTATGGTGAAGCAAAATATCGTGATGTCTGCATATATCGGCGAAGAAATTCAAAGATATGTGTGAAGTCACGCAAAATACGCGTTAGTCGTGGAGTTGCGGAAAATGAAAAAAAAAATGGAGCCCATCATAGGTCGAACTACACTACTAACATACTTACTTGACTCGAGTGGAGTAGCAAGTAATTTAACTAACAGCAGAACAGCAACATTTTAGTAGAGTAAATTAGTTAATCCTGGGTTCGGTACTTGAGTACTGGACTAAAATACTTTCCTGCTGCGAACAAGGCATTACAGATTGAGATTCCTAAAAAAGCTAATATTACTGCCCCTCAGAAATGTTTAATGATAATTAAGAGGCCCCAAGTGAGCATTTAGCAGGAGAAATTTAGACTAAGGGAGTTCTCTGGGTATGTTAGTATGTCAAAGTGACCGTCGTATTCTAATTCGTAAGTTTTTTACTAAGGTAGTCGCTTAGTGTGTATCTCTCAAATTAAAATTACATTTAAAGTGGGTCACTTAACTACTCTGAGTGTGTTATTTATAATGATAACAAAAATGTAGTTAAAATACAATATAGAGACACAATGCATGAGTTTTGTAAACAGTTTTTTTAATTAGAGAAGAGGGCAAACGAGCAGACTACAGTTGTAAGGAAGTTGTTTTTATTTGACTTCTGTGTGTGTACCCTACCATGCTAGGATATGAATCTTAAGCTAAACAAATTAAGCGTGAAATTAAATATAAGTTTCTACTTTGATTTACTGTAATTTGTAAAACCTAACTTTGTATAGAGTCTTCTATAAATTCGATCGTAAATCTGATGATTAGTGACATTTATATGCCAAATATTAAGTTAATACTGATTTGTTGCGTATAAATTATTGCGGAAAAAATGACTACGATTTAAAGATAACACAACATATATGTATTTTTTTATATGAGGAAAAGAGAGGCGAGAACAAGGAAGTAATCATGAACGATCTGAACGAATTGCAGAGAGCACCAGAGGAATTGCAGACAGCTTGCTGCCCTTTGAGAAAGAAAGTAAACTGTGGTAATCTAATCTACACTATAATTGTCCCTATTTATGCTTGAATCTTTAAAACTACGCAACGGATTTTGATGCGGTTTTTTTAAATAGATAGAGTGATTCATAAGGAGGTTTGTATATATAACTAGCGACCCGCTCCGGCATCGCACGGGTTCAATTATTGTTAGTATGGCTGTTATATACAATGTTCACAGTTTTTCTGTAGTGTAATTAGTATCAGTTTTGCACCCGTGCGAAGCCTAAAAGATGCGAAGAATAAAATTGTTAACCAAAACATCGATGACATTAAATTACATAACAGTAATAGAATACGGATTCGTACGGTGTTGAAATTTATGTTGTTAATGTTGTTATACACCTACGAATTGGTGTTCCCATAAAACTTAAGATATACGATTATATAAAGTGACTGGCCGAATTTCTTCAACAACTTTCATGGTATCAATTATTTGAAACTTATTTCATATTCAAAATGTGTCCGATACCTTGATAACATCGATAAGGTAATTCACACTATCTTGATTAAATTTGTAAAGTATTAAATTGTGTATAAAGTATCGTGAAATTATTAGTTCGACTTTAGTCTTGATGCAATAATATTCTACAAAGGAAACATTATAAATGACGTTATAAAATAGAAGTGTTAGCAAATAAATCAATAGGTATAAGGTATAATGTCTAACGATGTTCAGCCGACCTTCCCCCGTGTTTTGCAACGACCAACATATTTGGAGACGCGACGTTAAATGCTTCAGTAAGTGACCATATTTCAAGCGCTATACACATAATAATTTATGTCAACGAGATTCTTAATCCGCGGCTATAAACTGACAGTCTAAATAAATTCATCTTTTCATAGTAAAAGGTCGTAAGTGTAGCAGCGAGTGCGTTCTGTTCCGACGTTTGTCTACGCGTCTCCCGGAGCCATAGATCCCACGCGCCGCGAGCCCGCGCCAAACTGGTAAATCGGCTCTTGCGCAACTCGGAGACTACAGTTGGTTTCCAATTTTATGTTGACCGGTTTCGAAGTTGTCTTAGCCTTCTAATTTCGGCCGTTTAGATTGGAAAATACGCCGCGGCCCGAAGATATCGTGCGCAGCGCCAGGTGAGATCTGAGCGGCCGTCGGTTTCTCTCGCAGCCTCTCCCGGTGACATTCTCATAAACATATCTCACAGATACGTCGACTCATTAATTAATAAGTTTAATCAAGCGATCGAGAGCTCGGCGGCGTCGGAGAACTCTCACCGCGTTATTTTAACGTTAAAATATCGCCACGGCTTCTCAGATCGCCAGGCTGTATATCACCGTGTCAGTAACGTGCGTCGATATCTTTGAGACTCGCCGTTAAGTGATGTTATACTTACGACCGAGGGAAATGACTCTACATTAATTATATACTAAATAACCCTAACATTCTCATAGGAAGATAGACTTCTTCTTTATGGCGTGGCTCAGGAGGGAACTCTACAATATCCGAAGATTTGTGGAGAATTCAATAAGCAGAATTAAAATAACTTATTCATGCCCTAGCATATTTTACTGCCATCAACTGTAAGTATAATACAGTTCCACCAGTTTGTTGTATCCCGAAGTATCCTGCTTATCCTGTAGCAGCATGAGCGAGGTGTGAGGACGTTGTGCAGTGTGCAGGGTGTAGGGCTGCAGGGAGCCAGCCCACGCGGCCGGCCGGGCGGCGGGAGGCCGCGCACAAATCAACGCGCACTCGCGCTCGCAGGACCCCCGGTGCCACGCAACGCAGGGATGTCACTTACATTTACTTGATTATTTGAAACAACTAGTTTTACTCTTATTCTTACTTAACCTGATAAATTCAGATCTCTTGGTATACCATAATTATCAAAATTGCTAAACCAAAAACATTTAATTCGATCAGAAACTATGTAACTATGCTTTTTACACCAATTAAGGTAATTATACTATTACTGTGGCTCATATTTCGATGCTTTTGAAAATGCAAAGTATGTTGATTTACTTCCAGCAATAGCTACAGAAGTGTCCATATCCATTTGTTTGTACTGGGCTTTGTGGAGTGCCAGCCCTGGCCCCCCGGCGCGGGCGCAGCGCCGACACTCTCACCTCCGCGCCCCGTAATGAACAATATAAATGTGCTATTTGCTGCGCTCGCCGCGCGCCGCGCGCCGCCCGATACCATCCTGACCACTGCGGTCCGACTGACCCACGGAGGACATGTGCCGCACACACCTGTACTGACAAGCCTGGTTTTTAAATCTAAAATGTTACCAATAAAAACCGATAACATTCAAATTAGATGTTCAAATTAAAACGAAAAACAAAATACAACTTCCGCTGTAAATTGTCCTATAATCAAATACCAGGCAACGACCATAAACGACAAATTTGTTACATCCTATCAAAATAATTTCCTAAACGACTGCCAAATTTCGACGTCCATTAAACTCGCATGGAAATTGTCCTTTTGGGAACTTTTTCTCCCGAAGGGCTGTGACAGGACTATTATATTATTAGGATCGTTTTTAGTAATGATAGGGCCGAGGCAGGGCCGGGGTACGCGACCTGCGAGCGCCTGGAGCGACTAATCGTGCATCGCCACTAAATAAAAAAGTTCGGCCACTTCATTATAGTTATACGTTTGCATTATTAAAAGTCCGCCCGCTCTCTGGAGTGAAGACAGTTGATTTTGCATTCTTTTACGGTGACTCGGATCCTGACGGGTGGAAGTTTGATGCGACGGAGACATGGTAGGAACAAATTAACTGCTTTTATTTACGTTTGCGGGCCATTAAAAGGTATAAAATAAGAGAACGAGAGGGCTTTTGAGACGTCATCCACACCGAGCGTCGCCACGAATCAGAATAAGGAGACAATAGTCGCGGCAAAAAATAAATACGTTGGTTCGGGGGCCGAGGAATTTGGAAACGAAATTCGTGGATCGCATTTTGCGAATACTCTCGCGTGTTAGTGCATTATTATTTAAGTTGGAGCTTTTGAAAACGGTTGTGATGGGCCTGCGGTGGTTTTTTTCGGCGGCGCGTGCGAGCCGCATAATTGGCGCGCCGAGCGGGTAGAAGCGCGCTTTTTGCACAGGTCCCAATCCGTTTGATAATGTTACCAATTCTAATGAATTTGCAAATATTGTGGCCGATTACCATTTTAGGTTGTAATAGGAAATTCGATCAATTGTTGAAGTCTATGTAATATAATTTAAATATAGACATACCAACTCTATAATTTTCCGAGACGTAAAACTGACATCGTTAAAGAATTACCAATAAAGTAAAATAGTGCTATTTCTGAAAGAGATAATTCAAATCAATGAATGGGGTGAGATACATATCGGCGTAGTAACAATAACACCGAGCTGTGAGGACATACATGTATGGTCGTAGACGCAGGTAAGAAAGGGGCTTGGAGACCTCTAAGCAGCGGGACGAGCGTCGCTCGGAGCGATGGTCGACCGCCGCGGCCTCGCCGTCGCCTACCTCACAAAAAGCAATTTAGGCGACTGCGACGGGATCGCATATGATAACAGGAATCCCGTTGCGTAGCCTCGGGTGCGCGGCTTTGTTCCCCAAATTTAATACCCCTAACATCGATGAACGCGGCGCGTATTTTTATATAGGTTCCTGTTGACTCTCGTCTGACCTTAGCGAGTAGCGGTGCCGGGGGCAGTCCGTCCGTCACATGTCATTCCGATCGCTAACAATGGATAGAGTTTGCGAAAATGGTACGCGTGTCACTGCGGCGACGGCGCGACAATGCCGCGGAAAAAAACAAACAATCGAATAGAAATCGAAAACAGAGCTTCTTTCGAATGCGACCGAACGGGATTTTGGAAATCCGGTTTGAATTTTATTCGGTTTGGTTTACCGCGTGCTGACTCCTCCGTCCTATTGTCCCCGTGTCACTCCTCGGGGACAAAATAATACCTATCCCTTGTAACATCGATAAAAAACTAACAACGCATTATTTCTAAATAGAATTTAGCTAATAATAAAACGGATGTTGAATATATGATAATATTTCAATAGGCGTCATACGATAATGATTCACGACAGTAAGAAACCTAGTGTTAAGTAAATTCATTGAAGAGAAGAAAATAAAACACATAAAACATGATGACGCAACGCTTCGTTAAGAGACAGAATTTTCTTTAGAGGAAGATACCGTTGAGAAAATCAATATGTCAACGATAACCATTTCCTTATAGAATTAAAAGTCACAAGACAAAATTATAATAGAATCAATGTAGGTATTGATGGCGGAAGCGACAAATCCCTTGATCGGGAACGTTGTGGCGCAGCGGGGTCGGGGCCAAAGGTCTGTGTCACAACTGCGTGACGTCACACAACAGCAAGCTATTGTTCTACTTTTGAACACCTTTTATAATTCAATTTAACGCACGTAAAACAGAACATGGCTTGAAGAATATTCTCATTGAAAATTTTACTCGGCACATGTATTTAATATAAATGATAACTAATAATATGAAGTTACAAGCAGCGAGAAACAGAAATACGCGAATATAAAGTAAAAACAGTATAAAACAATACGACTACTTATTGGCTTATTTACTTTGAATTCCACAAGCTACTGAATGGTGGTTAGCTTTTTTTGATCAGCGAAGATAATGCCATAACTTAATAATTAAAAAAAACTGTAAACAATATTGATGCGTAGCAAAATGTCAAGCTTTTTACTAAGCTTACACAAAACATTATGTTAAAAAAATAGAAATATTTAAAAGCTCCATAACGCTAAAGTTTACAAAGTCTTTAAATAATCCATAAAAAACGACTAAAAAAACCAAATCCCAAGCTTAACAAAACACTACCGCAAAAAAGCAAAGGTGAGAAAATCCACTAATTAGTACGTTGGTAGACCGCCCTATAGGTGGCAAAACTCGAACAATTGTCGCCCTAGCCATTATGAAAGTATAATTAGCTTTTGTTAAGTTTTGTAATATTTTTAGAGAACTATAGACTTCTATTCAGTTGCAAATCTCCGTAGCTCGTTTACGATTCGATGAACAGTAATTATTGCGTCAATAAATTTAAGCTTCGCAAATATTTTTGTCACGATTTTTAATTGATCTCTTGAGAAATTTCACAATTATTTGACAACAAGAATTGTAGAATACGGTTTAAATGTAAATAACGGTGTTAAGGTATGAAAAAAAGCTGTGATTGTGGTCCCTTTGTGGGCACGTGCTATAGAGCTTAAAGCTTGTATAATTAATTCTCGAGAGTGACGCAGAGCGGATACCTGCTCTTGCAAACAATCTGGCGCATGCGACGCTCAGGTGTATAATCTTTATTTGTACTCTTTTTTTGCTTCCACTTCCCCTTTGCATAAATTAACATTTTCGCAATTGTTAATACCCATACATTGACTTCGGATCCCGCGTTGTGGTCGACAAACAGTATAATTTGTTTTGTTTTTATTGCCATGATTGTTATTGAGATGCATCACAATTAGTTCTAAATTCTTGTAGTTTAATTTGTCTAAATCAGAGCGATGTATTTCATAATTCCTAAGCAGTCGAAGGGCATTCTCAACCATCATTATTTTTATTTGTCGAACTAGTAACAGATCAGTGAGCACTTTGTTATCTATTGCAATCATCTTAACGACGTCTATGTCGCACTCTAAAATGCTCCATAAACCTTTCGTATTAAGTTCAATTTTATTGTGTTCAAGAAAAAATCTAAACAATCTCAGCTATTGTATTCAGTTAACACACTTTATGCTTTAGTATATTGTGTTAGAGTTTTAATTGGATTGTCAGGGGTGAGATGTGGTCTCACCTGGCCGCGCGGGCCGGCAGCTGGGCCGCTTTGTCTCGTCTCATCACTTGACTCGGCCGAAAGGGATGCGGCGCCCATGTGAACCCACTAACGGAATCCTTGGGAATGGATGCGCCTGCGCAGATAATAGTGTACGTGTGTTGTTACGGGGACAATAGTAATGCGATATTTCTTAAGAAATGGAGCAAAATGTACTTGATGTTCTCTGTGTATTTTCGTAATTGTAAGTATTGTAAGTTCATTTGTTTTGTCTGAATTGATTTTCTAAATAGTTATAATTAAATAGGTAACTGCAAAATAAAGGTAAGCATTCTTTTCAAAGTTGCTTCAATTTGTGCTAAAATTCAAAACCGTAAAAACTGCTGTCTATGTAAATAACTTTCTTACAAAGATAATTAAATGTTGCATAGCAGTAACTTCAGTTTTTAAGTTGTAGGAAATCAGTTGGAATAAACATCGAAATAAAATAGAAAAGTTAAATTCCCGCTATGTTATGCAAATGTCTGCGTGTCGTCCGTGTCGCCAGCCGTGTCGCCAGCCGTGTCGCACCGCGGCCGCTCGCCGTTGCTCCACCTGATGGGAAAAGAAATTATAATAAAAAAGATACGACCCGACACGACCATACGTTTCGTGTGTTTGGCGATTTTCTAATAGATCACATACATTAATATGCTCGGGGACTGGTTCTCGTGAGATCCGTTAGTAGTTTTATGTAAATTATTTATTTTATGGCGGCTCCCAGCTTACATTATAATGATCCACAGAAAAACATACGTCGGAACGGCGATGGCCGCCGAGCTAAACGTTCTTTATGCGACCGCGATAAGATAACGTATCCACTGCGATAGTCCAATAGAAAGTGTCATATATCATCGTATTAGTGAAATGAAATATCTTCTTTTTATACATTTCGCTGATTGAATGCATTAATGGAGCGCACATCTGTGCTACCGCACGCTACATCGTCGTGAGGTGATTTTTCAAAAGCATTTTCTTTGGCGATAGAAAATTGTTTTAATGTTGTTAATCTAAATTATCACGATGGCTTAATTAAAGTAATGGTATTAATTTAAATAGTTATTTGTAGAGAGAAAGTCGAATCATTTACGCACCAGACATTAGTAACTCATTGATGGATGGAATTTATTCCAGTATTTTTAATGTCTATTAGGACAAGGAAGATGAATATATTATTAATATTATTTTCAACTCAAAAGATCCTAGAATGGGAATCGATCGAGCCGGCACACGTGTGCGACGTTGACCGTTAGATGAAGAGTGACGGTTGTAGCAGTTGTAGGAACACGATTGATACCATACGAAAGGAATTCGATTACTATGCAAGGTACCGGGCGTTAGCGCATTGTGGACCGCGGCTAGGGAAACGTCGCCCAAACTAGTTTGTGTCCAAACGGCCGGTCGCATAGAGGCACATCGTTGAGATTAATGCACAGAACCGGATGCTGCCTCTCCCGGCTATCGGTGAAACGGTCGCGAGCTACAAAACCAGCCCCGCGACGTCTTTTTGTAATATCTAGCCGACCGCCCTTCGGGAGCCGCTCGGCGCTCATTCATCGGCCGAGATGAAAGGAGTTCGGATAATCAGCTGATAGCGGAGACGCGGATAACGGTCCGTTTTTGATCAATTATCCATCGTAACACCGGAGCCCCCTCATCTAACGAATTTTAGAACCACTCTCATAGAAATGGAAAGCGACGACTCGTTTTTATGAATAAGGTATGTGCGAGGCGACGTTACACCGGTCTGCAGCTCAGCGCGGGCACAATGGAGCGCCGCGGAGATCGCGGGAGGATGCGACCGGCGCGGGCGCGGAGGGCCCGATGGTATCGCGTTTCGTGAACCGCGCCGATGTCTAATTTCCAATACAATGGGCGTAAAAAACTCACGTGAAATATATGTCACAGTGCCACCCTCGGGCGCAGACAATGGACAAAGGAGCCCTCGGAGCGGGTTTAGCGCGCGATGCACCCACGCGCATTGTGCGCACAATGTGCTGCGCCGGCGCAGGAAGATCGATCTTTCGAGCAATAGACGAGACACGTGCGCTGTCGCGTCCTAAAACATGTAAATCGTCGTCTCGAGGTGAAAGTTTACCGGTGGAAAAGTAAAAGTCTCGCGACATCTGGCGGCGGTGTCGGGTGGCGCGGCGCGGGGGCGGCGCTCTCGAGGGTTGCCGATTGTTCCGCGTCTTCTCACTGAGGCCACAAAAAGCGCTCCACAAAGAGTCAACAGATAAAAAGGGAATCTCAGGTCGCATTCAGTTCCATTTATACACGATAATAATCGACTACAAATCGGCCAATCTTTTTCTGACAGTCATTGTTGTCTCCGGGTTGTTATGAGGTTTCATTATAGGCTTGACACTACTGTTGTTATAGTTTTTGAATGTAAATGATTTATTATTTTCCGAGTCCATTATGTTTCTATGAGTTGATTCTTTGGCCAACAATACTCGAGTGTGTTTGATATAAATAAACACATTCCTAGTGAAACTGAGTTTCTTTTCATTGTACCATAAAAAACGAGACATTCATAGAATTTTACTTTCTAATAAATTACATCTTAGATATCACTGTACCTATAGTTTGTGTCTAATTTCCAAACGGTAGATTTACACGGAAACTTAATGGGTAGAAAAAAACCAATAGTTTTAGGTTACATATAGTACTCTGCTTAATTAAGTGTTAAGTGGAAACCCTTAATGAACTTTGGTTTTATTAATTTTGGTTTTCAGAGTTCAAGTTTTTCCCAGAATACCGTATTATTCACATCCCCATATAAGGAAAATTAAAGCAATTTGTCATTAGAATGATCCCCAATAGAAATAAAGTAATTAAAATATTTGCGATGCGTAATAGTGGAGTCAAAGTGGATGCATTGTCGCGACATATGGCGTTCGTGACCGCGGGGCCGCGGGCAGTCGCCGACAAATTAGTGTTTAAGAGATTGCCATCAATACGAATACAAACTGTCCAATCCATTACGAACAAATGGCGTTATTTAAGAGTACGTAAGCCCCGCACCGGTGTCGTGTTACCGTGCGATTGTGAATTTCGTCAATTCATAATTAGAATGTATATTGTGCGAATAATTAACATGTCAAATGTCAAAAACAATCTTAATTTTCTTGAAAAATTTAATTTGAGGTTATTAATTAACTTAATATTTAACGGACGATAGTTTAAGTAAAATAGGACTAACTATCAGGATTCATATCTTTAAATGCTCTTCCTAGACTGTTGTAAAGCAAGAGAGGCGTAAAAGTATTCAGGAAGTTAGGTATATCCTGGTAAGTACGTTTGATTAAATAACTATTTCAAGTTACCGGTAGATAACTTATTATATTCTGTTGAATAGTTGTCCTAAAATACGGACAAACTTGCTTTAAGGGTTAAGTAGCAAAACTTAACTGTGTTGCTTAAAAGTTGGCAATGCGGTGAGATTTTACTAAAACAGTTTATGAACAGAAATGACGAGATTGCGATTTGTGGATGATTATACATATTGGCAAGGTACATCTAGTTCGATCGTAAAATGGCAAGGTACAAAACTTGTCGGTAACATAGGCTACTGCCGAAACGCCTGCTTTCCTATTGTGTGGCTTCCCTCTGTTATACGTTTGATGCACAAATTATATGACTTGTGGTTGCAACATTAAATCATTTAGATTTAAAGTAGGATTGAGTTAATTTTATGAATGGATTTTGCTTAAATGGGACGTTAACTGTTACAAATTACTCGAATTTTAATGGTTTCCCTCTTATTATTGTATATGAACATTATTCTGTACAAAAATGATCTATATTAAGCCGGCTATAGACGCTCAGTTTTAACTGTACGGTTCGTCTGCGCAGTAAAAACTGACGTGTGTAGGCAAAACTGAAAACTGTACAGTTAAAAAACTAAACATTTATAGCCGGCTTTAAACATAACTAATATTTAATCGTTATAATGTAATTAAAACGACGAAATCACAAAAAAGAAAAATATGTTTTCTCAATTATACAAAACTTCTACATGTACCTATATAGTATTTTTTTTATTAAATTATTTGTTTTCGATTATTTTATTGTATAAAATACGGCCACTGGACTGTCCGCAAGTGCCTTAAGGCAGTGGCCGAGTTGTGGCTAATCGAAGATCATTATCGCAACCGATTCAATCAGGAGAACGATTAAAAAGAATGAGTATAAAAATTCATTCATTCGTTCTTGCTTCTGTTGCAAATTTTAACCAATGTGATTATTTGACGACTACGAAGATTTTTTATTAATTGTTTATACAATAAAAATGTATTAAGGGTTAACTATAATTAGTTTTAGTTACTTTATTTGTTTAAATTAAAATATGAGTAAATCTACAACAAAATCTAACTTATTAATAAAATAAATTGTTTTAAATTAATTTGTAAAGGTGCAACGGACGTTTGGAATAATAAAAGTTTTAATTTTTTGCTATTTTCAAATCATAGCAATAAGGCGAAAGGTCATTTACTATTTTGTCCATAAAAAGTCGCGAGAGGGCGCTGAGCCCGTCCCCAATCCGAGGATAACCTTCCATTGTAAACTGTGTCCGATTCACCGCGCCTATTGTGCCGCAGTTTGAAGCCAAAACGTAAATAAAGGCAGATGTTACCGCACTCCAAAATATTGAAACGTAACACATTCTATCACACGTGCTTAAAAACATTTTAAAGAAAAATCAACCATACAACTCTTAACACTAGGATCATTTCTCATTGGAATAATTTGGTTTTTGGAACGTTTTGATGTGTACAGGTGTCACACGACTAGCTATCCAAGGTCCGCGTCGCGGCTGTGTGGGTAGTTTTACAAAACCGAAATTGTTGTAGCGAAGTTTAATAAAACTCATATTAAAGGCGAGGATGCTATTGACAGGCGCGCCGAAATACAAATATCACGGATCTTATTATATTAAACTTTTATAAGTATAGTGGCACTCACCTGAGAAAAATTCTAAACTTAATTGCATATTTAAAATAATAAAGTTAAGTGACTGCTATCAGGTAAAATACAAATTACAGAAAACAAACATATTATTTTTTAACAGTGGTAGAGCGCACTTTAATATCATCGCACGAATTGGCGGACTCGCCCGGTGAAATACCACGACCACACAGAAGACAGGAGTGAAATTCCGTATTTCGTCTGATGAGTGTGGTGCCGGAGGAATTATTTTAGTCTACTTTCCTTCCTACCCTTACCCTATGTAGTGTCCGAAATAAAATACGTGCGTAGTCCAAAGCTGTTTAATCTTAAAGAAATAATGGGAAGAGGAAGTGGACTTGGTGAGGGAGGAGACGCATCTGCAATTGCAGATGTCTATGGGCAGCGGTCGATTCGCTATTACAGCGAATCTAGGTGGCCGCTTGCTCGTTTGCCACTTTATAATATACTAGCTGTTGTGCGCGACTTCGTCCGCGTGGAGTTAAATAATATAGCCTATGTTACTCGGTGCTTTTAAATAGTAAAAGAATTTTTGAAATCGGTTCAGTAGTTCTTGAGTTATTTAAATAAAAACAAAAATTCAAAAATACAAAGTTTCTCTCTTTATAATATTAGTATAGATAAAGAAAACCTAAGTAAAGTTTATTTCTAGTTTTTATACAAACCTCTGTTACCTATGAAGTATAGATTCTTTTTAATCATTATGCTAATGTAAAGTTCAAGTTTAATTCTTACATTGTTGCTCTATGACTTCATTAGACCGAGTTCTCGGAAAAAATGGAGATTTTGCTTCGGCGTAAGGCCGTTTTTTGCATGACATTGTACTAATGAAGCCTAGATTAAGACGATCAAATTCTTTTACCCTTTTAACGGATCTAGAATTAAATAATATCTATGTATAAACAACAATGGTTTACGTATTCTATGTTATGTATAAGTTCCATTGTACAGAAGGCTACGGGAATAAAGGATTTTAGTCCCTGAACGACTTAACCAGACATTTTCGTAGGTCGGCGACGCATAGGTAAGTAGGTACCTGATTAGAAACCAACATGATATTGTAATGCGTAAACAACTTACTGCCGAAAGTTCAAACACCACTCAAATATAACAGCGTCTTACACGTTAAGTCCACGCTTAAACTATAACACTGCGATCTCATTTAATTTTCGACGCCACTAAGATTTTAAGCGACGCTTACGTAACGAAGTATTTAAGTGGCATTTGAACATTTGTCCGTTAGATACTTAAATAACGGATTCTCTTACCTTTGTATACGAAGAGCGTAATTAAAATTGAAAACTATTGATTCGTGTTCACTTGTAATAAATACGCTTGATTGCACACTTAAGTAAGTTTTTATAATGTCCATTAAACCTATAATTGTAAGCACAGGTCTAGGATCGTGTTAGCCATGTTTCAGTTCGCGTTTAGTTCATATGTCCAATAAATCTATACTTAATATTATAAAGAGAGAAACTTTGTATTTTTGTGTATATAGAAATAACTCAAGAACTACTTGGCCGATTTAAAAAATTCTTTCACCATTAGAAAGCTACAATATCCCCGAGTAACATAGGCTATGTAATATAATTCCTCGCGCACGAACTCGCGCACAACAGCTAGTATAGGTATAACTAAATCATTTACATATCAAATTGATTGCTAATAAGCCGGTTGCGACGGGGCATCGATGTGCACCTTGTTATTATATAGCTAACAATTCAAGTTGTATTCCTCGTGTTAGGGATAATAATTAAATATATTTAGGCATTTAACCTGCATTTACACAGGCGCTGTGTTGGTGCTGTTTTTAACACCCTCGTTCAATACATTCGATGTAAAATCACTCTTATCTCGTTCCTATAGCGCTCAAAATGCAATGCTGCGAAAGCGTCGTCGCGATTTTAAAGCGTCGTATGAACAGATGTATGGAAATGTATATTTTATCGCGACGCTTTTTAGCATGCGTTGAAAAAGCGCACGTGTGAATGCGGGCTTATTTTCAGATTATAATTATGAGGTCTTTCATAATATTGTGTTAAGTTGACAATGTTTTAGAGGTTTATGGGTTTAAATAAAAAAAATATGTAACAAATATCTATGGAAAAGTACTGAAGGAAACTGTCTGATTGTAACTTGTTGATTGATTAATAGAGCTAATCTAAATAAACTATAGTAAGAAAATAAGTACGTAATACTACTATATCGGAATATTGCTTTATATTTAACTAGCTGTTGTGCACGTCTTTGTTCCTATGGAATTAAAAAATATAACCTATGTGACTCAGGGATAACGTAGCTTTCTAATGGTGAAAGAATTGTGGAAATCGGCTCTGTAGTTCTCGTGTTATTTCAATAAATACAAAGTTTCTATGTTTATTATATTAGTATAGATTAAATAAAATTGTTAGTTGTTAAATCGAATGTAAGATAAAAAAATAACCTAACTTATTTTGCACTTATTAGGAAGTTGGGGGAGGAATTAAATGTATATTACATTACAAGCAAGTATGTTCTGTCTGTTCATGTGGACTCCCTTAGTAACCGCAGCTTGCGGTTTGCGGTCGAGTTGGAGCAAACATTTGTACAAACATTCAGTGGGTTGGAACAAACATTAACTGTTGTTAATGTTTATTAATTTTGTTTGACGTAATGTCTTTGTAAGTAAAGATACTGATGTGATATGATACGACATATACTTTAATTTTTGAATAAGTAGTGTATCTAATATTAATAATCACTACAGTATTCTAGCTGCTGTGCGCGACTTAGTCCGCGTGGAATTAAATAAAATAGCCTATGTTACTAGGGGATAATGTAGCTTTCTAACGGTGAAAGAATTTTTGCAATCGGCCCAGTAGTTCTTGAGTTATTTCAATACATACAAAAATACAAAGTTTATCTCTTTATATTATAGTATAGATATAAAAAACATAGTCGCTTTCTCTGTCCCTATAACCCTAGGTATGCTTAAACGGATATTGATGCGTTTTTTTAATAGATAGAATAATTGAAGAGGAAGGCATACATGTATTACTAGCGACCCACTCGATGAACAGGTGTTTATTATCATGTAAAGTCCAGAACGGATGAACGGATCTTGAAGAAGTCGAGGACAAAATTTGGTACCGTATAAAACAGGCATGCGCACATACTGTAGATGATATTTTACACCTGTCCCATTCTACTTTATAAATGACAGCTAGAGAACTGATTTAAGTATGCCCTTATTATATTTAATGCTAATTAAATTAACTTCGATAATCATAGTCTAAAGCTGGTAATGGGTAACTGATTGTCTTGAAATAGGATATCAAGCCACCTGCAGAGCTTACACCTGGTGCAGACAGGTCGTCGCCCCGATTGGGAGGTCAGAGTATACTGGTAATAATATTGAGAGAATAATGTTTACCGAAATAGTAAACAAATGAGCATCGAATGATCGCAGGTGATACCAGGGTCACATAAATATCAGGTTACTGATTAACGAATGTAAATACAGTCAAACCTGGATAAGCGAGAAACCTCTATAACGAGAGTCATTCTATGGCCCCTACGAGCCACCTCCATAAGCAAGAAACTCGTATTAAAGAGAATCTTCTATAAGCGAGACAAATATAGAATTTCTTCTATTCGGCACTATCGCAACCCAACTGAAGCCATCTTAAACGGTCAATGACCTTCTAAATAGATTAAAATTGATTGTTCAATCCAACTTAGATATTGGAACTTTACCTCAAGGTGTAAGGATCGTGGGGCGTGGTAGCAGTTTGGTGGTCATTACACCTGTTACGGGCATGCCTACGGTTGCACCTGCCTGTACTTTGTTGCAGGCGACATACAGGAAAGAACCGTGTAAAAGATGTAAGATAAAAGGTCTGTGATTTTAGTACAAAGAAATATTAGAATTAAATGAAGGTCATTTATGTGACCACCTGAATTTGCCCAAAGCGAGGTGACCCCTGCTCATATATTTGCAGATGTTTTAGTTACCTTTTATGCTAAGGTTATTTTGATTACAATCAATTAATAGATCATGTTGGTGATATCTAAGTGTTTTTGTTTTAAAAATGGCAGCTATTTTGAATCAAACAAAAAAAAGAATCACGTAAATCGGATCAGAATTCGCTGCGTAATTCTTGTACATAGGTAAAAAAACTCATTGACTTGACAACCTCCTTCTGTTGGAAGTCGGTTAATAAATGGACATTATCTCCAATTTAGTATCTTATGTTCTAATTTCTATCTGCTATACTTAACAAGTACTAATTACTAAAGTTGATACCAACAGCTAAAATCCCCAACAAAAAGTTCCATGTACAAAGTTGTATACATTTGTTTGAAAGCCAAACAATAATCAAAAAGTCCAGGCGCTTGGTTTTGTCGCGGTGCAACAGAAAACGGTAATTGAATCAATTAATTAAGGGGCCCGTTCACACTGAGTACTAAACGAATCCGCAACCGCTGCGGGTGAAGACAGAGACTTTATTAATAGACTGCCCCGTCCCTGTCTGGTAGGGGATTCGTATATTTGTAAATTTAATTTTGTAGAAGTAAATTGAATCGTTTTTGGACTGATTTATCAAATTATCGTCACTCTGTTTAAACGTATTGAAGAGATTATTGATAAATTATTAGTCTTAGATCTTCTTACTTTATATTTAGGAAAAGAAGCAAAAGGGCAAATAGCTTTGAAACACAGAAGTTATAATAATCACGTTGATTTCTAAACTGTTGCTCTTTTTGTAGTTGCTTTTAGACAAATTGTCTTACACATATTTTTCGGCTTAAATAGCAAGTTCAAAACATACCTAGTTACAGTAAAATTTTACCAAAATAAGTTACATGTTTAATTTCAATTTAAGACGAGAAAACAAGCGCTACAAAAAACCGCAGTGCGAGGTACGTAGCCGTCGAACAAGCACGCAAATCGAGTTACACATAATCATATTACGTCCCCCGAATCTGCGCTAAATCCGTCACTTGTAACCACTGATGAGCCATTCTTTAGAGAGGGGAGCAAAAAACTAAGCTCCCCCTACGCGCTACGGGCATCCTACAGGCCTTTATGAACGTCAATATTTGTTAAATCACCTTAATTTATGGAAAAATTTTACAAAATACAAAACTATAAATTCTACTGTTATAAGACATTTCCAAGATGTATTATTTGATGTTTTCTGCCTGCTCATATAAGTGTAAACTTCACGCTTGTCAGAATAATCCTATTATTTAGAATATTTAGTGTCTCTAAAATCTGGGACGGATGTAATTCTAGTATTTTCCTTAATGTAAATGAGTGTCTCGACTGGTTCTGTCATTAACCTCTATCGAAGATCTGTACATCACCGTCTGGTGGCTCCCCAATACTCTCTCGTGCCAACGTCACGGTCACTAACAAACGGAGAAAGTTAATAATTGAAACGATCCAGCAATTAAGTCATGTAACTCTATCAAATCTTAATAAATTAACCGTTTTTAAGCGAACTTAGCAGACAAATATACAGCCAAATATCTAGAAGCGCGGTTAGAAAGATTCGAGTATACTGATAGGTAACTATTAATTTCCATAAAGAAAATTAAAAATTGTTTGTAACAGTTCGTTTTAGAACGCAAGCGACTAACGGATTTATATGGTAGAGTTTATAAATGTGAATATTTTGCATGAAGATGCAAAATGATGGATAATAGAGATTAACATTGTTTCCAAGTCAGATTTTTCTGCCAATCGAAAATTGGATACCGTGGTTTCCGCTTCGTGCGACTAGAAATGTTTAGTTTCTTGTTATAGGAAGCTGCTGTATTTTTTCTTTTACTTCCTTCTTAATTACTTCTAATAACATAAGGATAGAAAGATTAGGTAACCGTACAGTGCCCTCATTGAACTTGTTACTTACCAAGGATTTGAAGATGTAAGATTTTACCAGCTTATTTTGGATTTATCTCCAATTTGTTTTTAATTCTATGAGACAATGTGTAGTGTTGCTATAACTAGCTACCATTTATAATAGTTACAGTTGTGAGAAAATGGCGGATGCATCGGAAGAGAATGAACGCATGCAATTGTGCAAATGTCAGTCAGCCGTCCAATTGGCGCGTTGTCTGAGTCACCGCTTATATATTTCTGACTAGTCATACCCATATACTCACTGTACGTAACATGTGTAACCCGCAAAGCAAGGACGTCAATGACTATTTATTACTGTTATTTATGTTTTCTGACCGATGAAATATCTACAAATATCAGGTTTCTAGTCATATGCGAGGATAGTATAGGACAGGTTTATATGTATCAGAAATATAAATCAAATGTATAGGAATAGTAAAAACATTAAAGAAATTCTATGTATCGTTAATCTTATTGCTAATTAAGATGCATTGCCTTATACAGCATCATTTGTTTTCATTTTAATTATTGAAGGATACATAGTTGCTGTATCATGACACTTTGATAAACCAATTGTTTTATTATGATCCTTAATAGATGATACGACAATGTTCCCACGGTTTTAATAGCATTTGTTTAAGTAAAAGTAAGTGCAAATTCTTAAAACACTAGAAACAAACAAGAATCACAATCCGATAATCTCCAAGTGAGCTATCGTGTGCCACAAGCATCAATAAAGTACCATAAGCACCAGTACAAATATAAACACGGTGTCAAACAATAAAACCGTATAATAAATTCAAATCTCGAGTGGCACGGTAGCGCCATCTATAAAAAGAGCGGTCAGCGACACGGCTACAATGCGTTATAAAATTATAATAGCATTATTTGTTTATCAATAAGCGATTTGCATGTGTTAAGTGCAAGCGAGCGTAGTATTTAGTCGGTGTTGTGTCGTAATGTTGGATTTGCATTTGAATGCGCGCGCGCAGCCGCGTGGTGGTGTGGCGGCTGCGCGGCGGCGCGGCGTGGCGGCGTGGTCGCGTGGGCGGACAAGATGGCGGACGTCGCAGGCGCGGGACGACGCGCGTCTATGATTGACACTAATTATGGCTTTTGGGACAGCTTATTGTTCCATAATATACTTATTAGAGTTCTTAATCTATTGTTTTATTGACTCGTGTATCTTATATTAGTGGGACAAATTATCTTCACGTTTGTATAGTATAATTTTGAATTAATGAAGATGTCGACAAGAAGCAATTCGGGGCTAAGGTAAATTGCACTGCGGTCGAAGCGGGAATAGTACCTATAAACTTTTCTGTGGTCAGACACATTACAATGATTAATTATTTAGTACTGGAATAATGAGAAAGAGCTAAATTAAAATTAAATATTACTTAGCCAGTGACTTGAATAACTGTTTTAACTAAACAATCACCAGCTTGAACCAAGAAAATACTTAAATTAAAATGCTAAATGTTTGAGGTTATTTAAATTCAAATTGTAAAAAAATGTTTTTCTTTAATATAACTTGAGTCATAATTTTTGCAGTATAACGTTAAGCAATAAAAACTTAATTAATTCAAACGACGGTTAAAAGTAAACGATAATTAATTTTAAGGAATATAATATGCTAATTAAAATAAAACTTCCTGCTATTAATGTTTAAATCTAATTTAAGAAAAAAAATAACCTCTCTACGTAACTTGTTGATCCTAATTCTCGATTACAATTTATTTCCTTACGCTAGTTAAGAAATCATTGCAAGTATCTTAATGTGTAATAACCAGGGTTCGTTGAAAAAACACCTCCTAGTCAAGAAGAGCACTTACGTCTTTTCCGTTCTTCTGTAGGCGTTTAAACTTTGTCACTTTCCAGAGAGAAAATTATAAACAATATTTTCCCGGGATAATTGCTTCCAGGTTTTGTCAATTAATTGTCGCTTGTTGAGTGTAAGGTCTACCTGATATTTTGAAGCGTTCGCTTTCATTTCCGCCAGCACTCGAGACATCGTCTGCCGAATCTGTTTCCTAAACCCGTCGCGAATATATTTAAATGAATTACGAGATACAAACATGGCGCGAGGCACAAGGACGAATTTTGCATAACGTAATGTTAATACTTCATTTTTTTGCTCTCCATTAACAATTCTTGTTTAACGATTCCATTTGCATGTCACGCCCGCCGCAGAGATCTTAGTAATTGTTTGTTTTTACTAATATTCAAATAAAACTGTATTACACAATAAGTATTTACTTTCGTATTATTAATATATTTAAATATCAATTAGTTTGCGTTTTTGTTTTGGTGGGCCCGAACCTTTTAAATATTTATATAGATTTTCACAACAAGTTTGACGCATTTTACTATCGGAGATTATGTAAAAAATAGTTAAAAATGATCTCTGTTTTTTGAGATAAGAAGAATAAAACAAGGAAGATTCCGTTTCCATTCTTACTTTCATAACCGGTCATAACTTTTTAAACTTGTTCTTTAAAATCTTATTTCCTTAGTTCATTATATTCTTTAATTGTAGATAGTGAGTTTCGTACCTAGTTTAAATATTAAAATAACAAGCTTATCATAAAATAAGGTCGCTGCAGGATGGCCGCTAATGCTCGTCAAGTGACGTAACCTGCCCAAAACCGGCATAATGTCCAGCCAAACCTAAATACGGCTTCCGTCTGGTTTAGGTAAAGAAATGTCTCCTGTAGTGGCTTTCTATCGAATAACGCCATACTTAATCATTGAAAGTAATCATTCCGTTACTGTGTTTGCCAACAGAGAAAACTAAATCATAAATTACGAGTATTAGTATATCATTTTTGTTTTGATAAAGCTATAAAGTAGATACGGGAGTGACAAGAGGACACAAACCTGTGGACACTAGATGAGACAAACCTGGAGCGCCCTAAGGGAGTAGGATAGCGACGTGGAGATGATGATAAAGGTATGTGGGAGAAATACACTCTTCATAAAAATCGAATACACAAACTGTACTTGGCTTAGTTCTTCTTAATATCACAGTGGCCTAGTCATTTCAATGCATATATAAATAAATATTTTCCATAGGATATCCACATTATGGATTAAATTCGGTGTTCCAGGTTTGAAGATGTCCCACGCAAATCAGCAATGTGTTGTAATTTACCAAAAGTATTTTTCGTAACATTTATTGCATACAATGCTGTCAATCTACCAGTTTATAACATTCAATTGTCAAATTTGACGCACATTTTTGGGATGAGATTCTCAATACACGATACATTTGGATGAAACAAGTTATAACTTAACGGTTCTAACGATTTGGGTTTTGTAAAGGATATAAATTACATAAGCACTGACCTCTATGAATAGACAAGTTATAGTCGTGATATGTTTGTCTGTTTGATTTTCGCGATGTCGGCGTTAACTGTTGCGATTTGCAGCGGTTGAACTAATAGAATATAATTACCTGAAAGTAACATCAAAAGGCGCTTTGAAATCGGAAAGAAAAAAAGCTGTCATTCAACGACCTATCCATTGTATAGAGATCAGTGGACATCAGCAATGTCAGATGTAAGGATGCTGACCAGTTTGATGATGCAGGGGGCGCAATCAATCCACCCTTCAAATTAAAACAGGTTTGTCGCAAGTACAGTGATTTGAATAAATTCCCACATACACGGAATTATTTAAATTTTGTCTAGTTGAATTTATACATATTAATTTTAATAGAGTTAAGGGTTCCATGAGAAATGGGCAATAGTAAGTGTTTTCCGTTAAAAATACAAAAGGTAAAATATATGTTTACTTAATAATAATAAAAATCAGTGCTCTGTTTGAAGAAACTTAAAAAAAATTAGATCTCTTGTAAGAATTTAAAAAAGTGGTTTTTAAAATCTAATATTTTTACCTTATTTTTTTGTAAAATCTATTATTTTCGTATCAATAAATTTAAATATTTGGATAAATTAAACATTTCTTATCTTAATATTGTAAATGGACTTTTTCCTTTTATCTGGGAAATGAGAAGATTCAAACTAATTTATTAAACTCTTTTATGCATAATAAAGTACAGTAAATATTCATCAGCTGACAGATTTAATATTTAAATACTATTAATTAATAGAAAGTGATTATTTAGTATGTATAAGTGGACACAAATTCAAATGTTTAATAGAAAAAAAATAACTGTCAAATAAATTTTGATAAGTAAAATTACTAATCAACTTTTGTTTGAAAAAAAATATTTACAAGTTTGTCGTCGACTGTACCTATTATAAAAGGGGTAACAAAGTACAAATTACAATGGCGACGGCCCGGTGTCGCCGGACGCCTGTATTTAATAACAATAGCACAAATCAAAGGATATTTTAGCTCTGGAACGTTTCTGATTTATACCAAATTTTTCTTTTTAAAATTTCATCCTTGGCCAGAATTCCTATATTATTGTTCCCTAAAATAATAGGAGCCTATACTAATACTAATACATTCGCGTTGTGTTTTAAAGAGGGGTAGACAGCATAGAACATATTGCGTGACTACGTAGGTACGGAGCGGTAGGCCTGTATGCGCTTGCAGTTTTTGCGCGGCGCTGGTCAAGGCTCGGCACGCCACCGCACCGTCAGTTCATATCCGACTCGCAGGACCAATTAAAAAGGTTGCCATTTTCACACGGCTCAGTTACCTTGACAGGTCATTTGACTGAATACAATTGCTTCTATTGCATTGTTTTAGTTGTTATCGTCCGGTCGCGCCCGATTCAATTATGTGATTATCAGAGTTTTTATCGAAGAAAGGGAGCGATTATATCATTCTTAGAATCTCTGATAATCATTGAATTCATATTAAAGTATCGAGCACGCCCGAATAAATTAATATTTTAACTTAATTATTACTAAGAAACTAGAATTTGTTTGGTCGAAGTAATTGAGTCATTAGAAAAACAAGATACGTATAAATAACCATGGATCATTTTAGAATAGGAAACCATATACGTACAATACATTAGGCAAAGGTTTAACGCTAGAAGTGTATACGGAACTTTGCATACAAGTCGATATTAATGATTGCAAAAGGAAAAGCATTAAAGTGTTATTAGTTTGTGAAAAATATCGTATGGAATCTAAAGGGACGAAGTGGAACTCATGATGAGCGTAAAGCGACGGCTCACCAGACCACAGAAGCGGAACGGGAATGAAAAATGATTATAAAGCGAAATCGCTCAAAATCCACAAAGACACGGCGCGTTACGCGGCTTTGTCCGCTTGTCGGACGCCGTGATTTATAGACGCCGCGGGAATCGAACAGCATGCAAAATGTTGCGTCACCCCGCGTACACACTACTATGACTGCATTCCAGAAACGAGCCATAGATTAATTTCTTTTCATACTGACATGTTTCCGTACTGCAACTTTTAAGTAAGTTTCAAGTAGAACTGTACATTGCATGTGGTCGGTCGTGTGCCAGTAATGCTCGTAGTCTGTAGTCGTAATAAATCGGACGAATGAGACGTCATTCCGATTCGATACGTATCGAGCGCGGGGGATTCGGTGCTCAGCTTCGCCATTGATTAACTGCAGCTATTTAGCTCGAAGAGGATTACGTATTTTTATATTAGAAACGTATACGGATTAAATTTGTTACGTACAACTATTAGTTGAGGGAACGTGGATTAAGCGGCCCATGATGAACGTATTTTTATTAGTAACGACTACGGTTTTATGATTTTAGATTAATGGATACTGTCTGCTCCTAATTACTTAAACTTACCTTTAAAGTACGAGATTTGTAGAAAGCGACAACCAAAATGGACTTATAAGCAATTCTCTGTGCCGTAGTCTTGCAAGAGATACATGATACAGTAAGAGAAATCAGACATGCAGAGTACTAGGTCTATTTTTCTATGCTTGAACTATACAGGATTATTTTATTGTTCTGAACTTTTCTGTTTCGATATTTTTAAGTATAACACTTGAGGCAGATATCTTAGGACACGAACAATATTAAACGCATGTATCACGAAACTGTTCACATTATACCATACCTGTGTGTTGTAGGCAGTGTAAGTGACTTGCGGTGGACATGCTGCAGGGGAAGGGGGAGAGGGTACAAAAGCGGTGGCATAGCTTCGTCGGTGGCGTGTCTAATGTGGACTAATGCCACTCCGGCGCACAATGCGTCGCCCGGACAAAACTCTGCTGCGTACAGTGGTGCTGTATGGTCACATTGTCTCACTGCACTGGTGAACTACACATAGGCAGTTCCTTTTTAATGATTTAAAGGATTTTAGATGCCACTTTAATTTTACAAATCAATTAAAAGCAGATAATTAACAAGTTGTCGATAAAGACAATGAATAGAATTTGTACAGAGCTCTCGTAATATATCCAGAGAAGTAACCACATCGATTCCCGCATTCACGTTATCTGCCCAAATCGGTCCAATAGTTTAGACTACAATAGATCAAAATGGAATGGAATAATTCCAAGCACACATACACCAGCCAAGATTAATTCCTTCAGTTAAAAATGAATCAATAAAAGTAATATGAAATAAAGTTTGTCGTACCAGATGCAACAGTGGAGCTGTGCAGCGTACAGCCGCGGCGTCGTCCTCAGCTATTCGGCTCACACGTAAGCTGTTAGAACGGACTGAGGATAATGAATACAAATACACGGCTATTTAACTTCCTTCGCAGCAAGATGAAGTGAATATTAATATACTTTTCGCTTTGGATCTTTTATTTTAAGGGCTTGTATTAAGTGCGGCTTACATGGACGATGACTAAGAATATTTTATTTTTAAATAGATACTTCTTTGACGTAGATAGAGATATTTTTATGTGTCATTTTCTGACGAAGGACTTGTGTCAGTCATGAATTAAAGAAGTCAAAGTTACTTCACGAATCCACAAGTTTCTTCCATATTATATTTCTTGAGCATCACCAACATCTCATATTCGTTTCTTTAACAGCAACACCGGCTCATTTACGTATAGTCCTTACCTAAAAGTTTGTCGAGCAATAGGATCACGCACGCAGCAACGTGAGGCCGCACACGCGGCGACCACGCGGCGGCACCGCGACGTGACCCGCATACCACGTATTGTCTGTTACTAAGTGAAAGACATAAGGTTACATTGTTACTGGTTATTTGATTTAATTGAAAGGAACGAATTCACCGTTTCGTCGTCAGAAAATATATTCGTTTTGAGCTTCTATATGCTCGTGATCCTCAAATTCTATCACACCTAATTAACTAAACATAGATTAACTCGCGTTTGTTTCGGTGTGGTTGCCGACTAGTTTCAGACCCGTCAGGGGTCCTTCATCAGGGTCACTGAGTGACCGGCGTGACGCGTCCGCGAATATAGCCCGATAATCTACTCACCCTGATGAAGGACTCCCGACGGGTCTGAAACTAGTCGGTACCTACACCGAAAGAAACGTGAGTTAAGCTTTGTTTAATTTATTAGTATGTAATGTCTCACGAAAGTTATAATAAATTAATATATCAGACCTGTTTTGCCTTTTACCTTTAATACATAGTCATAATGTAAGTAGCAATTAAGAATAAAACAAAAAAAATGATCAATAAGATTCCTCGGTATAAAATCATCTATAGATCGGTATTGTTCTAAAAAAAAACTTCTAGGAATCCTATTTACAAGGGCGTGGTGCTCGCGGCCTGGAGGCCTACGCGTCTACAGCGCCCTAGTCTTCACTCACGCAATCGCAAGCCATTCGGTCAAGTCACAGTGCATTTAACGAAGTATAACCAGTTTACAGACTATAATTGGCAGTTAAATTAACACCTAGTATATCCAATTATTACGGGCGATTATTTTTATTTGCAAACTGTTTAAGTTTGTTAACTTTTTAATAAGACTTTTTATAATTAAATAACTCATACAATAGTCTACTCAAAAGTTAATACCATTTTAAAAACTATAATTAATTTTAAATAGATAAAAAAATGTTTTATTAATTTTTTATGCCGATATTTATAGGCTGTGGGAATACCGTGGTGGTTCAGCCTCCGCTGAACACAGCTTGATAATTGTGCAATTAACAGATACTAAGATAATTACCACTATTATCAGCTCCACGGACGATTTCTAAAAACGATGCGCGGCCCAGCGACCCGTCAGACGAGTGTTGTTTACTTGCATGCGCAAACCTTCTTATTCCCTTCACAGGCTCTATTTGACTAATATGAACGATAGTTAGGATATAAAAGACGTTTTTAACATTATGAACTATATAATGAACTACTGCATCTCATTCATTCTCATTAGTTTTGTGACCACATGTCACCAAGATTCAACATCGTCCCATCAACATTTCTCTGTTAAAAGGTCGTTCATAGTGCCTGAGTAAAACGATTGAGCAATTAGCTCAAGTATTTTTGCCAAACCAATCAGTTCTGCAATTAAATTCTAATATTAATTAAATTAATTAGATTTCCGTGCATTAAGTCGTAGAATTCTCTTGCGTATTTTCAGTAATGAGTCGCAGATGCATATGGCGCTACACGCTAATAGAATTAATTAACAAGTCGTAACTCGTTACTATCTGGTTATATCAAAGTTCATCTAAACCTGACTCGAAAACTGGAACTTGATTGAGGGCTGCATTCGTATCACCTACCAGTTTATTAGTTGTTATTTTTCTATCAGCTGCTCCAACGATATCACTGTCGATATGTGACGTAAGTTTTACTTTTTATTAACTAGATATATCTTTTATCAGTTATTGTAAAACGTTCAAGACTTTCTAACGGTTTTTTTTAACATGTAAACTTACGTCAAGTTTTCCTGTATACTTAAATCCAAAGCAATAATCTCAAAGCAGTAGAAGCGTAACCATAAAGAGATGTAAACGATAACAGAATTTGATAGCTAAATAAATTCAATTGTTATATAATTATGATACGTTAAATTTCCCGCAACGAAGATGTAAAGACGTTTAAAAGCGAACGACGTACGGTACATTTCTAATTTCGCAATTTAAATTCGGGATAGTTGATAATACATCGACCGAGGTTTTATAACTCCTAAATTAAAGTAGAAAGATAAGCATCGGGCGAGAGATGGTCGGTGTCGGCGAGTGGCCGCGAGTGGCCGCGAGTGGCCGCGACTGGCCGAGCTTGCCTCTGGCCGTCACACGTGCTTAATTTTTAAAGTGTCGCTTCCTATTAAGATGTTGGCCGTTTGAATAACGAGTGGTGTGCGTACGCACCGGTCATTACCCGAATTCGGCGGCGACCGGCGCACCACAAAAACATCGTCGAGACAAAGAAAGTGCATTTTCCTCCGCTTTGTAATCGTGTATTATTTGGAGCGCTATACATTATTCATGAGAGTATGATACGTGGCGCAAGGTTCGCGGTACGGTCGGCAGCCGCGGAGCCGACGCCGGCGAATTTCAGAGGCATTTTAACAAAGATCCGAAGGCAACTGTAGCGTGACGTAACGGTCCCCATCGGTTATAGTTATTTGTGTTGGAATTATATAAATATTTGCAATTATTGCAATCAGTGCGCGCACCGGGGTGCGTTCCGAGTGATAGCGGAGTATGGCTAAAACAATGTCACATTTTCAAAATTATCAGAATTTGAAGGAACCTCTGCAAATTGTAGTTAATTCGTTAGTTACTTCAAGCTTTTCTTAACATCTTAACAGACGTGCCATAAACCATTGTTTGGATTCTAAGTTATCAAATAAAATTGGATAAGAAAGACGAGACGAGAGAGAGATCGGTTTGCACAATCATCGTACACGATGTTCATATCTTGAAGTATAATTATTATCTATTGCATTGCAATACGTTTGCTTATTAATCCGCTCGCACTATAGGAACCACCTACGTATGCGTGGCTTGCGGAAGACTAGCATCTAACCGGCGAGGCATTTCGAAAAATGGCGAACAGTTCATTCTTCGGTATCTTATAGATATCTGAATGTTCTTCGCGCATATAATTCAGAAAAAACTTGTAGCTTTTGAAATGTTGGTATCCACGATTCATTCCAGATTTATAAACATTTGGATCATATCAATTGATTAAATTTTAAACCGCAATCGATAGAACATTGTATTCTTTACTATTTATTAATACTCGTCGATTTACTGCATCTAAAGTAATAAATATATAAATATTTTTATGATCTGTCTACGGTTAGAATTTTTAATGTAGATATAATGTATTTCATTATGTTGTTATTAAAAAAAGATTTGTCCTTTTTGTGCAGTCGGTACGGTGCGATATCAACGGTCGGGGTTTGCGGGAGCGGCACTTATCGCGGTTTATTGTTGCTAAGTGTTTATTTAAATATTGCCCCCGACGTTGCATTTCCTCTATCAGTTCATCTTCACTCATGTATTCCCCTATTTATATGCCTCGTTTGAATTTAATTTAGGAATAGACAATGCTTGTCCGCAATTAGTTTTGTTATATCTGAAAGGTTGAATGCTTCCTAGATTTTATTTGTAGCATATTAGACCTCATTTATTTGGTATATTTTTTGATCTCTTAAATCTTCAACACCTTTAACATTTATTGACCTCGTTTGTGAGAGGATTTATTAGTTTGATTGGACGATATTAGGTCGAGGTTAGTTAAGATATAACAATCAATAGCATCATTAAAGCCGAGCGCCCACCGCAAAAGAAAAATGAGCAGGATATGGTAAGCTGAGCGGCTTCAAATGTGCTTCACACCAACAAAGAGCTGAGCTAAGCGAGTCCAACGGCATTACGCAGCCTCATTTGATACAGGACACAGGCCGGCTCTCTAGAACATTTCGGTTCTTTTTGACATATCTCATTACTCTTTGTTGGTGGGGACACAAGTACGCAGTTTCGTATGAAAGTGGAAAATGGGGCCGGCCAGTTCTCGCTCAGCTCTATACTCTTTTGCGGTGGGCGCTCACCTTAAATACATGTGTGGTGGTGGCTCAGTCGCTCCAATCGTGTGACATTTGACACAGAAAAGTCAAGAGGGGAAGGATGACTTGCGAAACGACCACTTTGATTTTACATTTGTATCGACGTAAAGTAACATTGGGTTAACAAAATTATATGCTATTTGTTTTGTAACGAGATAAAAAAAAAGAAAATATATTTGTATGTACAAATATAGTGACAAATATGTTAACATTTTCGAGTTTATTTTATCTCTGTTTATGTTATTGCAAGATTAATAAATTATTGTTTTTGTACGTGTTACGTATGTTTATTTGTTTGTTATTAATATAGCAGTAAAAATAACCGTAAGTTCCCAATGTCAAATCTCCCGTTAACATATTTTTTAATAATATTTAAAACAAAAGGCAATATTAAATCATATCTTTATAACAGACTGAGGTAATTAAGCAGGCTCGCACGTTGGTGCCTATACTGTGACCGGCGGATGTGCTTAGCTTTTATTTGATTAAACTTCCCTAAAAGAAAATTTAATTAAGAGAGCATTTTTTCTTTTTATTTCACACCCCAGATTTCATTATTGGCGCGGAACTCTGTAAAGGGTTTAGTTTGTAGAGTTACAAAAGTACAAGACGTGGTTATTTATTTATCTATATTATTTATTTAATAGTATTAAAAAATAAATAATACAATTCGCTGATGTTGACATTTTTGGAGCTTACGTTTTTTTTAATAATGTGGTGAATATTGAATTTTTACCAGATTACCAAAACACTTTATTAACCTGAAAGCCTAAACTAAACGGTAAAATAAATGCAACGGTGAACAAACGTGAATTTAATTTAAGAATTAAAAAATCTAGAAAAGTTAAAGATTGAAGTTATTAACCCCAGAACATTACGTGAAAGTTACAATTGTAGAGTTTGTAATTAAAAATATGACGAGTGTCGTAAATTATTGTTACTTCAAGACTAGTGCATGTGAATCTTAGTGTTTTTGTGTTAAGATTTATAACCATATCTCACCAAATAAGACCTCTCCAATTATATTAAACTAGCCAGACTAGAAACAATTAAAACTCTCTTTACATTGATAGTAAGTTAGTTATTAAGTAGAGTAAACCAACGAGACGTTATACGTTACGTTATTACTAGAAATATAACTTTGATATCTATCCAAATACAATACATTCACGGCTTGTTTTAGCTTGTTTTATATTAAAAAAATTATCCCCTACTCAAAAAACTAAATATAAAATATTCTTCATGCATATGTTTATACAAACTAACAATAACTTTTAGTAACAACTTAGTAACATTTGTAAATTCGTCACCTCTTGTAGATTTGTAACTCTATGTAATGTAGAACGTGAAAAAAGCGGAAAGTGAAATATAAAAAAGTTATAACAGGTCCGGCGCACTGGCACTCTAGAATCTGATGTTAAGAACGATTTACGACGGCCTTAGTTCGCTGCCCTAATGAATTTACAACCCGCTGCCCGCTCTATGAAATACACCCCTCTGTGACATCTGTTAACACTTGATTAATTAATTAATTATTATGAAAATAATGACTTTATTAGCTACAAGCTTTAGTCCGCGACTGCGTCTGTGCGGACCTGAAAAAAACTTAGTAAGTATCCATCCTATGTGTTCTTCCAGACTATTCTACATCTGCATCTGTGCAATTTCATTGAGAACATCCGTCTATCCATCCATCGCAACTTTCTCATTTATAATATTCGTATTAATATGGGATTAGTAAAATTAACCTTGAGCGTATATCACAATATTGTACACATTAATTTGCGCTTTTTACACTAAAAAAATGCTGTTTTATTCACCATCTATGTACGCATTCACGCACGGAAACCAATCAAAGCTTTATTAATTACTATTAATAATGCATTATAAAATTACTAAACTAATTAAAACGCTAATATAGATGAAAACTATAAGACCAATTATAATATGAAATTAGTTTCTAACCTCAAATAACCATAAAAGTACAGCGTTTATCCCCTCAGGTGTTAAATCAATCTTACGGAAGAGTTGAGTCATTATTAGTAAAGATGTTTCCAATACCCTGAGCGTAGTGAGAGATTCCTCATACGAGTACCAATTTGGTTTACAACAGTTATGTTTATTACGTTATTTAAAGTTTGGTATAATTAGACTAAGATATCAAATGTTTAATTTGGAGGCACGTGGATTGATATTCCAGGAGTCTTACTTAAGCATAGTGCTTTTGGTTCTGGTGTGTTACAGTAGAGATAACGAGTGGCAGTCGCACTTTTTTAATAGGAGAAGCGGCCAAACGAGCAACGGATGGACTAAATTAATAGGTCCGATGCCCGTGGACATCTGCATCACCAGAGGTGTTGCCTGCCGGCCTATGAGGGAGGAGTACGCTCTTTTCTTTTAGACCCCTAAGTCGTAACCGTTTGGAAATACCGCTGAGGACAGAGAGACCCAACACGACTGTGTGAGGGGAAAAAATATTCAAAGATAGCTCTACTGTCTGGATGGCTCAGATAACCCTGTCTTGCCAAAATTCTGGGTATCTTTTGAAGACATTCGACCGATAAAAAAGGTATGAAAAAGTAAAGTCGACCGTACACAAGTCAGTACTCGTATAATTATAAAACCAACGATAGCGTAAACCATCTTAGTTAAGATTCTATGATAATAAGTTATGCCAATGTAAAGCTTGTTCCTAAATATAAAATTGTTTTTTTATAGGTATGTCAGAATCGGTGACGTCACAGTACTTATTGTCATTCGTAATTTATAGCTCATGATGCCAAGAATACCTTTCTTGCCGGAATAGTTTATCTGACACGGTTGACCGATCCTGCTCTTCGCAAACTTCTTTTCAGTTAAACTGAGGGCTTGTTTCACATTATGCATAGCGGACGCCTTTTATAGACCCTTGTGCAATTTACATGTTTTAATTAATGTTCAATTTAAATAACCAGTTTCATACCTTCATTACATTGCGTACGATTTTGCACCTTTCGCGTTAAACTTGTCAGAGCTTTATTGGTTTCTTAGATAATGCGGGTAGTTACAGATTTGCTATTCGATTTGAGACAAGTAATATCTTTGTTAAATAACTACCGACAATTACTTAATTCAAGGCTTGAGTGGTTGCATTTTACGCGCTTTGCAAATAGCATTTAAGTTGTAGTATTATTTTAATTGTGGTAATTTTCCTAAATACCAAATTGAAATGTAATCATAAATAGCTACCGTTTGTTGTTTCTTTAAACTATAAAATAACTGTATAAAAAACACATCTACACGACGTTAAGCTTAAGAAAAGAGTAAAAACTTCATGCTATCTAAAGATCCATATTGAGATTTCGTCATAAAACCCATCAGAACGAAAGTCCGGATGGAGCTAAATAGCTTAAACAAGTAAGCGAACAGACTTTCTTTCTATCGCGTCCAAATTAAATGCAGGAATTTAACGATTGTGACCGAAAACTGATAAGTTACGTTCTTAATTGCCACCATATCGTTAATACGAGTGATTTACGAGCCGGCCGAGTCGTTCCGCGGTAATCTAACGTGAAACTTTACTTACGATACCGTTAGTCCGACCACCGAACTGGAAACAGTTGCCATTCCACACCATAACACAAAAATTAAAAAAAGTATTTTAGTAAATGATCACTTTGTAGGAAACTTTCCAGTCAGATTTAAAGCCAGTACTACCTATAGACCCTTGAAGTATGAAGCTACACAAACTCTAGTCACATAAACCTAGGGCTGCATTAGACCGACGTCACGCAAAAAACGGCCTTAAGACGAAGCAAAATATCCCTTTTCTCAGTGAACTCGGTCTAATGAAGGCATAAGGTAAGACTCAGTGGTAGAAGCAATAGTTGTTAAATGAAAATATTGCAAAAACAAATGAAGATCAAACCCTTAACTTTTCCCCGCTGTCAAAGTCACAAATGGCAGTTCGGTAGACGGCAAAGAAGTATGATGGGTGTCGCTCGTAAATACAGATTAAAGGTTATTTCCCGTGCATCAATTTGCAGCCGCATCAAATATTGAGGTGTCGAGGCGCACGCTTACGAGCCGCATGGGATGCGTAATGCGAATATGTTTTACGACCCCCTCACTCTATGCCCTCATAAACTATGAATTTACCCAATCGCAGTCAGGTGCGATTGCGTACCACCTCGATTTATTATCGTATCGCCAGACTTTCCTCTCGGGGTGTCTGCTTTATCGGAAATTATCTCTTTGAATTATTTATTTGTTGACCTAACATCGATTTCAAGCAAATCAGACCTGTTATTATATTCTCCGAATCATAAATGCTATGGAAAGTTAAAAAACAATGCAATACTAAATTAAATCAATGCATTTATAGTAGTTGTTTTGAATATTGTTTACATATTCATAATCAACACCGATAAATTTAAGCGGGAAAATTGCCTTTTCTTGTGTAAAAAGAAATCTTAAGCAGTACTCTGCTAGCATTCACGCTATCAGAAGACAAGCAGGACTTTGTACGACCTCAATATAAATTATACAAAGCCTAAAACGTTGATTGATGCATCAAATTATTAAACAGCTAGACTTTCTTATACATTTCTAATAATTTACTCGTAGGAAGGTTCCCGCTGTGTTCGTTAAGAATTCGACTTGATCGTTCAAGTTGTATATTTTGGGTTAAAACCGCCTGCGGTCATAAAATACCTAAACGCCTGGTTGTCTAGCATGGGCCCTACAATTTTTTTTGTGTAATTTATGACTTTAGTACTAAATTGGCATCTAGCTTTAATTATCGTCTTCTTGCAGGTAAATAGGTGGAATTAAAAGTCCCGTATTACTTTCCGACCTTTGTTGCAAAAATGCAACTAATTAGATATCAGGGTGGGGCACTAGGCTTGCAGGGTATAGCGAGATCGCAGTAACGAAGGCCGATAATAAGCCTGTATCTGTGGGAAGCCAATGCCGTGATCATCACAATTATTATTTTACTTGCCGCTAATAGCTATTGAATAGACAATACTCTTTGGTGTTCAGTTAATTAGTTTGATAGAAACGCTAGTAGTGCTATCGTTTAATTCATTTGCAATTTATAGACAATTACATCTGCTAAAAAGCATCAGCTTTTTGTTGTTATAAACGCTTCTGTATTAATTATTTTGATTTGTAAAGAATTACATATCTAGTGATCATTGGTCCAGTAAGTTGGCTTTAAAGATTTACTTGAGTGAGTTTGTAAGCGTGTAGTAAAAATAATTAGTATAATAGTTACTACGAAAAACATTAAGGGAACACATTTATACTCGTAGTATTAGTATATTTATGTATTGTAACAGTAATTCAACATGTTAAGTTCAAAGAAATGTAAACGAGCCCCCAAAAAGAGTCACAATTTAATACCAACTCGTGTGAGTAGACTTGGGCCGTTTGCTTGATTACAATGGCCACGAAGAAGCTGTATCTTAACTCCTTGTTGATTATGAATATGAATCATTTTAATAGAAGAACACGAAAGGTTAGCTTTGTAAATTGATAAAGGCTCATCGAGTGATTCATAATGATACAGTGACAGGTGATTACTTAGAAATGGGTTCGATATATCAAGTGGAAGCGGCGTCGGAGCGTCCATTGTGGCCATGGTCCACATAAGGCACCCGGCTCCTCTGCCGACACACCTACGCGCGCTCGTTCGCCGCGTGTTTCTTTAATTTCTCGAACATTTTCCACCATCTTATCTCTAATTTGGACTGGTTTTGGTTTTTTATTAGAATAGTTTCGCCTCGATACCGGTCCGGCTTCTAGCTGAAGGTTGTTTATAGATAACAGTAAAGCGTAAATTTATTGGTCTCCGCGTCGACTGCGCAACGCTAAGGCCGTTTGTCGTACGAACGGCAAGGCGACTTCAAATATCATAGTTTCGTGTTTCATAATGAGTGGAACACGTTTTTGTGGACTAGCGCGATGCGTGGAGCCGCCATCCCTCGACTGGGAGCGCTAGCGTGGCGGCCTCGCGGCAAAAACGTTAATGCAGAATTTGTTGCGAGGAGCTGGAACGGTAACCGCAGCACCGCCCAACACTAAAAAATGGCTGCGCCTACTGGGACGGAACGATCCGCTTCATTGTGTTCGTGACCGCAAACAACCATATTTTATGTACGTTTACTTCTTTATGTTCATTAGATTTCGATTTAGAAAAAAAATAAGCTTTGTAGTTTCGCCTTGATAAGAAATGTTGGGTTAAGAACCATAGGAATTTAACCATTACTTATTATAATTACAAATTAGCTTTCATATCTCTTTATCTCATTACGATGAACTTAAAGAAGAATAATTTTCCCAAATTTTATTTTAAATACACTTTTTTTGAGAACACTCCTTCGCATAAATACTTGGCAAAAGCAGCTCCCAACGGCCGTTTAATTTAATTAAATGTGTTTTGATTCGGTCTGATAATATTTTTTTAAGTACCGTTTTTACACTTAATTATAATAATTACTTGTACTTCCACCGCTCAAGAAAGGGTTTAAATTCATACTGTAACACTGATAATATTAGAAGCTATTGAGTGAGATGGAGGCTTTTTTGTCAGTTATAATTGTAATGTGGAAAAAAACTAAAAAGTATAAAATAACATAGTATAGAATAAATTTTGTACACCTCTTATGCAAACCATTCAGACCTTTAATATTAATAAAATACTATTATTTGTGAGCTATACCTATTTATTGACAGGTTTGAAGTCGGAGCCAAGCGAAATTTCATAGGGATACATAACACCTACACGCATTGTGAGTTAGGTTTGTTTACGTTGGCTAATCTCTAGTATACAAATTGTATTACAATAAGAAAGCTGTATATAATATTACGTTTTATTTTGTTTAGGGCTTGGCTCCGCCTTCAAACCTTTCAATAAATAGATATATCTCACAAATAATAGTATTTTATTAATATTAAAGGTCTGAATGGTTTGCATAAGAGGTGTACAAAATTTATTCTATACTATGTTATTTTATACTTTTTAGTTTTTTTAAGCTTTTTATTTGAATATGTTTTTGCGTTTTGGAAGGCGGTTTTTTTAAACGCAGTTTTTTTTTTATTTTAAGCATTTTAGTGTCTTTAATAGGCTGGTCTGTAAACTGCAGAAGAATTTTTTTACTACACGATATACATTACAACATTCCGTTGTGTTTTATTATCTTAGTTTATGAAATAAATAGTTTATTTTAAAATTTACAGGTACAAAATGTGAAACAAACAAAATTAAAGCTATTTAATACGAGTACTAGTTGTTGCCGGAGACTTCGTCAGCGCAGTTATTTAAAACAAAATACTTAATATGTACTCCATATTGCTCCATATTATATCTTAATTTAATTATATACAATAGTCAAGAAAGATATGTCGTGTAAATACTATTACGACAAACATATTACATCGCCGCGAGCATATATTTCTATGCGCCCGCGCGCTTCTGTTACATTTTCGAACGCGCTTAGTTTGTTTTAATTATGTAATATCTTCTAAACAATTGGTCAGAATCTTATACTGTAAAGGGCAATTATAATCTACGTTTAATACTCTAACGTAAAATCATATTTATTTGGATAAGGATTCATACCGAATATGAAATAATAGCGTCGTAACTTGCAAAATGCATTTTAATTGATTTTTTTTTGAGAAAAAAAATATTATTGTGATGCAATCATAGATTATAGATAAATGCCACCAAAGACAACTATGTAGCCAATTTCATAATCTATTGAGCGTACATTTTAATTTTTATGTAAGTCTTATAGTTAAGGCTGTATACGGCAAGAAAACACTTGTCTCGCTCAATTTGGAACGTTTTTGTAATTTTTTACGTTCCGCGTGGTTTAAAACCTTTATATCTTCTAAAGTATTGGTCAAAATGATTACCTTCAAAGGACAACTATAATCTGCATTAAATTATCTTGATGTTGATCATATTTATTTGGATAAGGATTCATAGGGAATTCTAATAATAGGGTCCAAAGTCGAGTAAAATTTGCTTATGAAAAAATGTTTTTTGTGAGAAAACCATAAAAGATAGATATATGCCATCGCGGACTTTAAATTAGCACATTTAATGAGCTACAATCTGGTAAGACCGAAATTTTCATAGCGCCTATAGTAAGCCGAGAAAGTAAAAAAGTCCCATTTTTTTTTCATGTTTATTAAAAATAACTCAAAAACTACTAAATAGTTTTTTTAAAACGTAAATATGGGACCAAATGGCAGCTATTTTGCATCGAGCAAAAAAAGAATCACGTAAATCGGTTCAGAACTCGCTGCTCGACTTCCGAACATACATAAAAAAAAAAAACTCATTGACTTGATAACCTCCTTCTGTTGGAAGTCGGTTAAAAAATATAGATTTAGATGTAATAGCGGCTCAACGTGTGTCGCTGTGAACATTTTAAAGTTTTCATTGAATGTTGTGTCCGAAACGCGGATGAGCGGCGTGATATACTGATATTGCTTTCTTAGTGCGCCCGCTCGTTAGCCGAATGTAGCCAAAAGTTCACAACGCTATCAATATTTAAATTTATAGTGACAAAATAGAACCGGTATCTCTTCGTTACTAAAATCAAATAGAAATTCAATCGTGATTTATGTAGCATCACTCATGGTTTTGCAAATATTAATGTTACAAAACTTTAGTCTTAATGGGTCATTGGTAATGCAACGATAAGGTTTTACGACTTTGAACATCTTCAGATGTTTTCTGTTGTCGACCTGTTATTTAAACTAGTTGGCCGTGTCATAGATGAAGTCGTGCAATAAAATGAATCGAGGATATTAAGTATATTTTAATTATTTAGTTATCCATTAAATTCTAAAGGGGTAAGGTTGTTTTAATGTCGGCATCAATTTTCGATGACGTTGAAGCTTATATTTTATGTATTGAATTAAGTTATTATAATAAAAACTTTTGTGGGCGTTCATAGCTTCCGAATGAAGTCATTAATTCGTGCCGTTTGAAGACAGACTAGACATCCGGACTGACTAGATTTGGTCTGGTTTGTATATTGTGACGTGATATATTTGATTTTTGATACTTCAACAACCTTTTCTCACGGGACTTGTTGAACCGTCTTACCATTTGATGCAACCGTCACTGCCCTAGGTAGTCTGTCGCGTAGTCGTCTAAGTAGTGAGTTGCGTATCTTGTTGTTTGGTGGAATAAGGGTCTAAAATGTTCAGTTCAGCAACTCGTATGACTGCGGAAAGCATCAGCAAGTGCTTATGCGGGTGATTGTGATATCTCCACTGCCGCCCGCCGACACCCACCGGCACACTTTAGCATCCTGTTTGCACCTAAATGTAGCTAGAATCAGCTCTATGCACCGACCACTATGTACAGTTAAGGAGAAAATACTTATAAGATTTATTAAAATATATTATGTTTTGAATTTTGATCATTAACTGAAGATTTGATTTGTTTAATTTAAGGATAATCTATTTTGTCAGTATGTTTATAATAGGAAAGGATGATCGCTAGAATAGGCTAAGAGGAAGTATTTTCTTTAGTATTAAATTAAATTCACGAAGAAGTCACGAAAGTAAAAAAAATACGATTTTTATACTTCTGAGATATTGTGGTCTGTAATGGTCTAGGTCTGAAAAATAGAGGCTTATTAAAAGATATAGTGTTTTATTAGATTTTTTTTATATTATCAAGTGGCAAACGAGCAAGTGGCTACCTAATGTAGCGAAGCGACCGCTGCCCATAGACATCTGCAATTGCAGATGCGTTGCCTACCCTTAATCTACGGAGGACAAGGCGCATAGCAAGAGGATAATTCCTCTCCTTATGTGTCCCCTCTCTCGGAAAATCCACTTCCTCTTCCCATCATTTCCTACAGGAAAAGGATAGGAAGGGCAACTGGATTAAAATAGGATTAATATCCTTAATATTTGATCTTGTCACAGTTTTACTTTTGCCGTTGACTGTACCGGACATTTTTGAGATACTAATTATAATTACGTATATAGTTTTAAAGGAAACAAAAAAGTTTAAAAGTGTCAACTGAAAGGAAATAGAAATCTAGACTTTCGAATTATGTGAAATGCAAAACTTGATAGTTATCTTGCACATTTCAAACTGGTTTTAAAAATATATTAATTATATACAGAAAATGTAAGTGCATTGCAGCGCTATTGACCGGCATTGATTAATTTGGACAAGGTATGAAACAACGTCAAATATAATGTCAAAGAACTTTATTAATACACTTTTATTTAATACGTAGTGTAGGAGTAATTAAAGTAGTTTAATGTTGTTCTACGAATGAATTATGATTTTAACTAAGCATTTGGTCTAAGTAACTAACGGCTGTATGTTCAAATGCCACTCAAATACTTCGTTACGTAAGCGTCGCTCAAAATTTAGGCGCCAAAATTAAACGAGATCGCCGTATTCGGAGGTGATCATCGACGCCCATGGACATGTCCAATACCAGAGGAACCACAGATGCGTTGCCGGCCTTTTAGGAGATGATACGCTCGCTTCTTGAAGGACCCTAAAGCCTTTTTCGCACCAGGATAGTATTTTAGTCGAGTACCAAGTAGCCAGTATCCGAACAAAGGATTTATTAACCTAATCTACTAAAATGTTCCTGTTGGGACACGTTTAGCTATCCTAGTGTTTAGGCTTAAATGAGTCCGAGCAGTAGTAAATCCTTTTTTTGGATAAATGCTACTCGCTACTCGACTTAAATACTATCTTGGTGCAAACAAGGCTTTAGGGTCCTTCAAGAAGCGAGCCTATCTATTCCTCGAGTGTTGCAAATGTCCATGGGCGTCGAAGATCACTTCGGTGATCTAGGCGTTCGTTTGCCCCCTTCTCTTATAAAAAAGCGTCCGTATAAATACATAACGTAACTTTTCTATTATATTGATATGGGTATTAGATAGTGTTAAGTAAAACAGGTGATATAGGGTAGACGACCTCCAGCATACTAGAAGTCGAACTTGAGCCCGTCAGTGCCCGTGCTGACAAACCAGATTGCTCTATAAAATATAAACTACTTTTATACTTTCTTACATATTCTATGTTATTTATTATTTCTAATAAAGTGATTATTAAGTGCAAGTGATACTGGGAAGTTCGGAATCATTAAAACTTGAAACCGCAATGTTGAAATAAGAAGCAAAGAAAGAAAATAAAACCTAGAACTCTTATGACCAATACTGAAATCTATACTAATATTATAAAAAGAGAAACTTTGTATTTTTGTATGTATTGAAATAACTCAAGAACTACTGGGCCGATTTCAAAAATTCTTTCACCATTAGAAAGCTACTTAATCCACGAGTAACATAACATATTAGGCATAACATATTATTTGATTCCACGCTGCTAAAGTCGCGCACAACAGCTAGTTATTTATATACAGCGTCTTAAATGGTAAAGCCAAACTGTACAGTTCTCAGTTTTGTCTATACAAGTCTGCGTCACACGTAGTTTTAACTGCACAGTTCAACTGCGCAGTTAAAACTGTGCTTCTGTAGACTACGCTTAATTTTAAAATTCTACAATTTCAACGTCTGTTGGATTGTAAGTTGCTCCTACTTTAAGATTCGTTCCAGTATTCAGCCGCAAAAGTAAGAGTAGGGATTTGTTTTTAAAAAAATGTTAACTTTTTTAAATAATTTTAGTAAAATAAATAAAAGTAATAAAAGTAGCGTAGTAAGCGTAAGTTGGAACAATTCCTGCCGCCGTTTCCGTCCGTTCCACCTTGATGGCTGGCAATCCTCTACCGTGCGGTTTTCGCGAAACTTCCTGCCTCGCACAGCCGCACTGTAGAATGGTCTGTCCTCGGCGGTATTTCCAAACTGTTACGACTTAGGGTCCTTCAAGAAGCGAGCGTATCACCTCCTAAAAGGCCGGCAACGCATCTGTGGTTCCTCTGGTATTGCAGATGTCCATGGGCGTCGATGATCCACCTCGGTGTTCCCGCTGCTCGTTTGCCCCCTTATCTTATGAAATTACAGTCATTGGTTTGTAGTACGTAAGCAATCGATCACTACAACTTGATTATAATAATATGACACCAACGACTACTTAAGCCTATCGATTTTTTAAACTAAAAATAACATTAGTTAAGTAAAAATAATATTAATTTCGTTAACTTGTAAAACAATATTATGTTGTAATATATTGCTATTTCAAGAAAAGGTCACGCAGATGTATGCTAATAATCTTTTAGATTTACGTTCCTTCCTTGACATAATTAATTGATTAAACATCTTTAAAAGTTATCGACTCGATTTTTTTTCGCTATTAAATTTTATTATCTATATTTCAGAACTCTAATGGTCAGGTAGGAATTCTACTGGATCTTTAAGGTGGATTTCCACTGATGCGACATCCGTACATTATTAGATGTACAACGTCTATGTATACCTTTGCAGGCGTTCTTGGGCATGAACCTAGCTTTATGCTGTCCTGGTATTCTGAATGTCCATGGACGTCGATGATTATCGCTAATCCCGGTTTATTTAGTAAGTACATCAATAGCATGCATGTTTAATAACTTTAGTAGGGCACACGACACTGACTTTAGGGCTACATTAGACCGATGTCACGCATAATTTTTTGCGCGAACTCGGTCTAATGTAGCCCTGTGGTGACAAGAAAGGTTTAAAATATAATCTTTAAAATGTTTTAAGCATATTATAACCCTAAGGCTACATTAGACAGATGTCACGCGGAAAACGGCCTTACGCCGAAGCAAAGTCTTCCTTTTCTGCGCGAAGTAGTTTAAAAGTATAAAACAATCCTTTGTCTCTTTCTTGATTCTAGTAGGCTAGGCTTCGATCAATGTTTGTACAAACAAGTTTTTTTATGACATTAATATTGTGGTCCCATTAGACAGTATAAAGCAGCTCAAGGCCGCTTCCCTGTCAGCAAGTTGGCGCATTTCAATGTAATATGCAAATTGTATTCAATTAAATCATTAGGCTTAAACTTATTTTAGGACACAAGTATTGATGTTTCAATCTCGTTATGCAAATATATGTAATGTGTGTTATTGAGTCGAGCTGCAATAAAGGAAGTTTAAGACTGTTGGTTGCACAGTTAAACTTGTATATATGAGACTTGCATAAGCGAGAAACCTCTATAAGCGAGACAGATATCGCGGTCTAGACTATCGCTTGTCCAGACTCGACTGTATTAAGCCGGCTACAAACGTTCAGTTTTTTAACTGTACGTTTTTAATTGTGCAAAACTGTCGTATACACCTCAATTTGAACTGCACAGTCGAACTGTACAGTTCTCAGTTCTGCCTACACACGTCAGTTTTAACTGCGCAGTTGGACTGTACAGTTAAAACTGAGCTTCTGTAGCCAGCTTTATGTATCTTCTCATGATTTGATTGGATAGTTAGTATTAATTTAGATTTTTACTTTCTTAATTAATTTAAATAATGTAATGATAATTAAAAATGCTTGATTTTGAATCAGAATAGAACTATACCGTTTTAGCCATTTGACCCACGTTTTTATAGCGCGACTAAGTTAGCTAACTTTGGTTTCCCTACTAACATACTATAGCTAAAAGGCTTTATTGACTATTTCAACCCTATCTAATATAAATTACATATTTTATTCGTTGTAGATTTATTAAATAAGCAGTTACAGTTCTCATTTTATACAGGAATCTTCACACCTGGCCGATAACAATTGCATTTACCCTCATACATCTTATGATCTCCTGGTACATCGACTGTAAACCATCTTTAACGTTACGTTATCAAGAGAAACATTTTTTTAAGTAATTTTGATCCTGTAATTTTGAACAAAGCATATTCTTTAATATAATTTTACGCATATTTGGGATATGTGGACGTGTGAATGGGCAGTGCGAGGATTCTCCCATTGAATATTCCGCGCGTGAAGCAGGCGCCGAAGTAATGCCGTATTATGTTAATCGTAGACGATGCGGACCGATAGCAGTTCTCATTTTATACAGGAATCTTCACACCTGGCCGATAACAATTGCATTTACCCTCATAGATCTTATGATCTCCTGGTACATTGTATAAAACTTTTGATAAGTAAACAGAGTTTGCAATGCCAAAAATATTTCATAACTAATAAATAGTACTTTCGCTACGAAGCGACTCTATAGCGGACGTCAAAAAATGTATGGAACTGAAAACGTTCGATATCTCACACGTGACAAGACATGCCTTATCGAATGTCAATGAAAGTTTTATATACATTTTTGTCGATTCCATCAGCGATATCGCCAATCGAAAAGTACTTTGGGTAGCCCCCTAGTATTGAAGTAACGCGTGATAAGTGACCGTGATGGATGCTTGTGATGTGTTAACAGTTGTTTTGTCACGTATATCATTAAGTGTGTATCGAGCGAGGCTTTATTAACAAAATGTCACCGATACGCTTGCCGCAATATTATTTATTGCGAACTATTTGTACAACGATCCATTTAATTAAAATTAAGCTTGCTATCAGAATGTATTTTGTTAGCAATTTTATATTTTCTTGTGATATTAGTAATATTTCCTTTAACCATTCTAAGTGAACTTCTAAAAGCTTGTGTTAAGATATAGCTCACGAGAACAGTCGAATGTCGGGATTCGAACCCACGATCGCTATATCGGCAGTCCGTACCCCAAACCATTTGGCTATTAGCGCTTAAACTTTTACAATGTGAATTATAAATAGTTTAAGATGGCTCAAATGTGGAAGAAGTAAACTTAGTAAACAAGGGTTTCTACGTTGGACCGCTACGACTTAGGGTACTTCTAGAAGCGGTGTCACCTCCTCAAAGGCCGGCAACTCATCTGTGGTTCCTCCGGTATTGCAGACGTCCATGGGCGTCGATGATCACCTCGGTGTTCACGTAGCTGGTTTGCCCCTTTTGTTATAAAAAAAAGTCTCACTCTTGATTGTTTGTGCGGCTTTGTACTTGCTTACCGCGTCTTGCAGATTACAGGGTTTAAATACATATGTAAGTGATATAGTATTATTTTCAGGTACATTTATTTGTGTGGCGGCCATCTTTGTTCAGCGGGGCCTCGACCGTGGCGGACGTCGACCTTGCGACCGAACCGTGTCAGGAAAATGCTTTCCTCCTGTTTGCAACGTGTGGCTCAACAGTTTGCTCTACTATCTTTATTTCAACTTTTCGAAAAAAAAATCTTTAAATTATTGGTCAGCCTATCACATCATTCTAGCTTAAAGACAAGTGGTAAGTATTTAATTTTTAAAGCACATTCACAAGTTAGAAGATTCGCTCCCTGCTATTATGCCAAAAGTCTAAAGCTTATTGGGTTTAAAAAATAATACAACATTACAAATATAATTTTTTTTATTTATAATTTTATACATTTGTCAAAAATGTTGTAAAAATTAAATAAATATTTTTAACAGATATAAATGTAGCTCTGCTAGTGACGGGATGCGTCAGGCGTCACGCCGTCACGTCGGCAGACGTCCGGCCACTGTAGATGGCGCGGCCAAATAGAGCAACCTTCGGAGCGGCGCGCCCACGGCTCGCGGCTCGCATACAAAGCAGTCCACTGCCAACAATCGATACAGAAAGAAATCCTCGCGACGAACAATGTTTTTGAGAACTCTTGTAATATGTATCAGAATTAAATGCGTTACCAAATCTTTTCATATTTACTCCCATCCATTCGTTCCAAGACCAACTGTAGTCGTCCAATGATGAAAGTAATTTTTGCCATTTTACAAAATTGATCGTTGCTCTGCTTCCTATTGGAAAGTTACAATGGTAGCTTGTTTAAGGGTATCTTCGAAACAGTTGAACTTATCTCTACAATTTTGCAAAGATGTAGAACATTCTGGAAGAAAACATAAGCCTTTTAAAATTTTTTTAATCCAGCGCGTACGGAATTTTGAGGAAGTTTTGAGCATCGGTACATTTTTTGTACCGGTACAGCGCGATTCGAACTCGGGACCTTATAAAAATATAAATTACAGTCAAAAAACGTACAAGCAGACTGATAGCTACCTTGCGCTAAGTAAACTACGTCATTTGAAGTAACCATAAACAACGTCCAAGTTATATTTAAGTTACGTGGCTCTACTTAATATGTTGCACTTGGCTATAATAAATTTAACACGCGCACTTGTAATAGGTTTAAGGTAGTATGCATACTAATATTTAATACTAGCTATTGCTCGCGACTTCGTCCTCGCGGAATTATAAAATATAGGCTATGTTACTTGGGGATAATATAGCTCTCAAACAGTGAAAGAATTAATGAAATCGGCTTAGTAGTTTTTGAATTATTTCAATACATATAAAAATACAAAGTTTCTCTCTTAATATTATTATTATAGATTATGTATAATAACAATGGCTTTCAATACTTCTTACCATATAAAACTACTTAGTTTCTTACCATATAAAATTCAATTTTTTAGCGTAAAGTTTAAAATATACTAGAATTAAATGGTAGCAAGAAATTGTACTAAATTTTTGTGCTTATATCTTTATGAAACGCTAAGTTTAAATTAATCTATAAACTTAATAAATGACGTTTTAAACTTTTGTAAATCTATATTCTATCAATACAAATATTATAAGGAGGAAATTTTAATTTTTGTATGGTTATATTTTTATACGTATTGAAATAACTACTGGACCGATTTAAAATATTATTTCACTATTGAAGTCGACTATAAATTATGATGTTTTATAATTTTATTGTTACATTTGTTAAAAGCAATAAAATGCCATTTAAGTTAATTAATAATAAAAGAAGTGTTTGTATTTTCTCATAGTTAAAAAGTAGATTTATAGTTTTATGTGTTTTTAAATTTATTAAATGCAATAAACATAACATTTTATTGCAAAAACTGTTGTTTTATTTTACATTTTATTTGTTTTATACGACTTTTTTAAGATAAGAATCCTACATTTGTATCAGACAAACATCTTTTAGAGTTTTGGACTCTGATAGGTACTTTCATAAGCCACATATATAATCAACTTCTATAATCGAATTTACTAGTTTTTTCACCCGACTTCGTCCTTGTGAAAAAGAAAAATATTCTACGTAACCCGGCTATGATGAAGTTATAATTGTGAATGATTTTTTGATATACGCCCAGTTAAGTATAGTCTTCAGGTTATTTTAATAACAAATCTTTTCTCTTTATAATATAAAAATGTTAATTAAAATTATTCGTACTATTACGTATACATTGCTTAACAAATTAACTTTTAAAAGTACAACAAAGTAAGGAATCAACCTCGTTTGTTCAATCGATTCATTTCATCAAACAATTGACTGTCATACTGTCTACAGAAATGTCCATTTTATGTGATCTACAGCTGGTATTCGAAGATTGTTATCTTTTGTTGCTCCTCCATGCTATGTACCGCCTCGTTTTTATCGTTTCCATTAACAATTTTCACATTTTTACATATGTTTTAAAAGGTTACATTGTCTCGATGAGAGTCTAATTGTCCTTTAAGATCAAACATGGGGACTTGGATACATTATTGTGCTAATAATAAAGGTTTAAGTTGATGGAATGTAAGTGACTGGGACATGACAGTCTTCCAGTCAGATCATTAACCCTTATATAGAGAATTATTGTTCTGTAACGAAAATTCATGTCGCGAAAAACAGCCCACTGCAACAAAGTAGCGAAACTCGAGTTACATCTGTCCGTAAACGTAATGGCCAAAGAGATACTCTACATAGAGGGAGCACTCCAAAGTAGTTTGACAGCAAAAAGCATGCCGCGTACGAAATTATAAAAATTCAGATCTTTGCCAGTATCATTTTAAAATAACTAAAAAGTTTCAATAATATAACACCAAATATCGAACTATTTGATATTATCAACTAGAAATATATGGCTGCAAAACTTAGCTAACATTGATTTAGATAAAAAAATTAAAAATATGGAACATAAAATGCTAGTAAACTTAACTGACCGTAAGTGTAGCGCCACACTAATTGAATTGAAGATTTAAAATAATTTAAATTTTATAACATTAAACTTGACTACTATTGTATATAAAAATATAATTTCAAAAATCTAGGTAAGTATGTTTCCAGTAATAGTTTGTGCAATCCATTCGGCTAATTTACGTTGAATTCACTTAGCACGAATTGTCCGGCTCACCCGGTGAAATACCACGACCACACAGAAGACAAGCGTCAAATGGAAGCCATACCGTGTTTCGTCTGATGAGTGTGGTGTCGGAGGCCTCGTTTTAATCTACTTCCCCTTCTCCTTTTTGCTATAAGGAAATGATGGGAAGAGGAAATAGGTTTTCCGGGGGATGGGACGCATAGGGAGAGGAATTATCCTCTTGCAGTGCGTCTCCTCCTCCGAAGTTTAAGGGTAGGCAACGCATCTGGAATTGAAGATGTCTATGGGCAGCGGTCGCTTCGCTACTTCAGCGAGTTCAGGCCGCTTGCTCGTTTGCCACTTTGTAATATAAAAAAAAAATACTTTGTTCCACCAAGTGTGTCCCCACACGCCTGCGTTATGTGCGATAAAGATCGCGATGCTTTTAGCGTTGGACACTTATTATAATCTGACGCCTCACAAAACTCGATTATTCCGCGTCAAATGCTAATTAACGATCAATTAACTCTACACTGTATATTTTAATATCGATATCGAGTTATTTTATGCCCGTTTTCACCAACGAAACGCCAAAGTAGTTTTATATAGGTGTCTCTTTGCTTAACGGTCTCCCTAAATCTAACTCATACCTAAATTGATTTGATATCTAAAGTGACATTTAACTGTTAATGAAAACGAAAGTAGTGTTAGGTGACGTTTAAAATGCATTAAGGGTTACCTAAAATTTAGGGATTGGTGGTGAAAACGGCGATTAGTCTTATTAATATTTTAATTCCGCGCAGACGGAGTCGCGGGTATCAGCTAGTTTTCAAATATGTTTTAGTGAACAAACACTTTTAGTTTAGATATCGCATACTTTATAATTGTAAATAGGCGATCCGGTGCTCGTTTACCTCCTTCTATTATAAAAAATAAAATAAATAAATAACTTTCAGTTTATTCAGAGCATTTTCACGTGTCATATAATTTTGCTTTCTCTGAATATATTTGCATTACTTATATTTAATTTTATATAAAATGTTTACCGCATTATGAATATGTTGTCGTTATTATATCTTGGATAAATAACTAACACCTCTGTTTATGTTTGCTAATCAGACAGTTTTTTAACGTAATATATGATGGTATCCTTCCTTATCCTTACATAGTATAAAACAATAACACTTTTTTATGTAGGTCTCTATATATGCTTGAATCTTTAAAACTACGCAACGGATCTTGATGCGGTTTTTTTTAATAGATAAAGTGATTCATACGGCAGGTCATGTATAATACATTCACAATATAGTAGAGTAACATTGATAATTTAGAGGTTTTTAATATGATGTTGTAAATTAACACATTTTTAGCGCTTACATTGCAGACGCTGCAGTATTTAGTATCAGCATTATACCGATTTGCACCCGTGCGAAGCCGGGGCGGGTCGCTAGTTTAATATAATTGAAATTAATATTTTATATTTGTATGATGGTGGCAAACAGACCGAGTTGAAAGAAATTGCTCGACCAAGCCAAGGCCCACTAAGGACTGTAGAACGAAGGAAGAAGATTATACGTAAATTTTTAAAAAGGTAAATAGTCATCTTTGTAGTATGTGTACTTATGAGCATCGATGGCTCAGGTATTTAACTCTTGACTTGTAATCTTCAGGTCCCGAGTTCGAATCCCGCCATGTACCAATGTGTTTTTCGATTTTCATACGTACTTATTTACCCTACGCTCTTACAGTGAAGGAAAACATCGTGATGTCTGCACATATCGGCGAAGAAATTCAAAGATATGTTTGAAGTCACGCAAAATACGCGCTAATCGTGGAGTTGCGGAAAAATAGAGCCATTACACTACACTTCGTGAACTTAAGGCTTGTTCGCACCAGGATAGTGATTTAGTCGAGTAGCTAGTAGCATTTATCGAACAAAGGATTTACTACTGTTCGGACTTGTTTAAACCTAAACCTACGCACTAGGGCAGTAATTTAGTAACTTAACGAGTCCGAACAGTAACGTTTTAGTAGAATAGATTAGTAAATCCTTTGTTCGGATAATTGCTACTCGACTAAAATACTATCCTAGTGTGTACAAGGCTTAATAGTAGAAATTATTGTATGTGGCAAATTTTATTACTGTTTAAAAATGGCTGTCTAGAACAATAGCGTTGTATCGCAAATAACACCTTTTTAACTCTTCAAGTACCAACTGTTAGTTTTATTACGCTATTGGTTTTAAAGGTATTTTTCTGAGAAGTGTACATGCATGTAATGCCATCTCATTATTAGTGCGGTCACGTGGCCCTCGGCCACAACCACATACCGCGGCTACCGCAATTGTGACCATATACCACGTCATTTATTTGACGACTATATCATTGAGTCATGCGGATTGCAACCCGGGATTCATTACCATCATCGAATATATGCTAAAGATAACTGATCAAACGATTTTTTTATGGTCATTATAGACGTAAATTGTCGTATTGTATATCTCAACTGTTATATCAAGTCATTTTCTTCCTGGGAAATTGTCAAGAATAGCTTTGTGAATTATTTTCGATGACGAAATAGAGTCAGCTAGCAAGAATCACCATTTTGTAATTTAAATCATCAGTAACTTAAAATAAGACTTCTGCACCTCGGTACTGACGTGTAGTGAGCTGATAATAATGCCTATACAGTCAAACTTGGATATGCGAGAAATTTATAAGCGAGATTCATTCTATGGTCCCGACGAGCTACCTCATTAAGCGAGATACACGGATTAGACAGAAGCCTCTATAAACGAAACAAATAGCGCGGTCTCTTGGACTGTCGCTTGTCGAGGTTCGACTGTAGTTTTTTTACAATATTAGTAGATATATTTTTATTTTTAAAAATTACAAATCGTTATCCAAATTGTGCAATTCCAAAGTTCAAAAGTCTACATACAATTGACTTTAAGTCGCTAAAGCCTTGTTCGCAGGAGGATAGTATTTTAGACGAGTAGCAAGTAGCATTTATCCATACCCAGGGTGTACTATTGTTCGGACTCGTTTAAGCCTAAACATACGCACTAGGATAATAATTTAGTAACTAAACGTGTCCGAACAGCAACATTTTAGTAAAATAGATTATTAAATCCTTTGTTCGGATACTTGCTACTTGCTACTCGACTAAAATACTGCCCTGGTGCGTACAAGGCTTTACGATAATTTAAAAACGTCTAACGAGTCGTAGTGAAAATAGAGGCATTCGAGCGTCGTCGCAGTGAAAACGAACAGACATGCACATAAACAAGGGAGCATGTCACCCGGATGTCGGTGTCCGTGAGTAGTTGCGTATGTGCGGCCCGTCGCCTGTAGAAAGTGTCGTCAGGAGCATCTTTAGAGGCGACGTGACGGATCCGACATTTAGTACAATGTTATTATTTAAAACAAAGGTATAGGTAGCATCAAGCATTAAATCCATACAGTATAATTATGTATATTATACAAAGTATTTTGTTACTATATAAAACATTCTGTCAAATAAATCAATGTTTTTCATAAGTACAGAAAGAATAGTATTTCTAACTATGCTTATAAATTTACTGCCATTAAAACACATGAGTATAATAGCATTCACGGAGAACTCAATAATCTACCTCTGGATGTCCATAGTTATTTAAAATTATAGTTTTAATAAATTAGTAGTTTCTCGTATCGTCCAGTGTAAATGTCTCTGGAGCGTGGGTCGCGTTGTTCGGACGCACCAAATGCTATATATTACCATTGTGAGACGTGGCCAATGCCATCGAATACCTAATTACGTTGCTTGTTTTCTAGAGTAGAGAAAAATTGTCTCCCAACAAGACTTTCTGTAACCAATTATACTTAGGGCACGTTCGGTTTCTAAAGACCTATTCTTCTTAGCTTACCACATTACGGTAAGAAATGAGGTAATTAGCGAACTATGTTTTCAATTAAGCAATAAATTACGGCCTTTGCGTGATTGTTATTTAGCTTTTTTCAACTATAAGGTGGCAAACGGGCAATTTGGCGCCTGGATTCGCTGAAAACCGAAGCGACCGCTGCCGTAAGACATCTCCAATTGCAGATACGTTGCCTACCCTGAAGTTACAGAGGAGGGACAGAAAGAAGATTTACCCCTTCCTATGTGTCCCCTCCACCGCCAAATCCATTCCTCTTCCCATCATTTCCTTATAAGAAAATGGTGGGAGTAGACTATTATAATTAGTCCTCCGGCACCACACATATCAGACGAAACACGGAATAGTTTCCATTTCACGCCTGTCTTTTGTGTGGGTTGTGGTATTTCTTACTCTTTTCTTCCTACAGAATATAGAAGTATAGAAAAGACTTTTATGTCCTCAAAACTTTGTCAAATATTTTAGATTATATGATTAAGTTTTTTTGGTATTTAATTAATTAAATATTACACAGGTAAAGCGCACTGGGTATCTATGACATCGTTACCTTTTCTGTCTATGTTGCAGCGTAGGAATTGTCGGTAGGAAGGTAATTTTACAAAAACTGGTCGATAGATGGCGTACCTCGGACATGCCGACAGATTTGCATACGTAAGTTTCAACCGGAGTTCTCACAGGTGAGTACTGCCTGTCTCACGATTGACTTTACTTTGATTCAAATTTTGTCAAGCCAAAGATAATAATCACTTCATAAGAAAATATGTAAGGATTGTTACGAATAAGCTTTAATACTATATTTATTCATAATAAAAAAAATGTTGAAACAAGAATGCTATAATTGCAATCTGTTATTTGTTAGAAAAACAACAAATAACTCGATATGAAGTTATTTTAAAAGCGTAATTTCAGTACTTCAAGACATACTGTTTCTATAAAAAGTACGCTTTATAATAGGACACATTCATACATAAAATTATTTCTGCTGTCTGTACGTTAAGCGGAAAATTCTACACTATACTTGGAAAATTAAACCCGTATGTAGAGAAGCGAACGGGTGACGATATTAAGAATGTTGTTACTCGGTATTTCGTGTCCTTTCTGAGTAATCAGCTGTGAGCAGACGGTGACGTAACGCAGTACCTGCCGGTTCTATCCGTGAAGCATTGCTTACAACTATGGCGTTAACGCAGGACGCGACGCAGCGACAATTCCATTCATTGTGTCGCAGTTGACGTAAATTCTTTCGCATTCTCAACAAAATACCAGAATCAAAAGACCGTCGACAACCGACGTTCGCAATCGAAACGGAAAAGTAAACAAAAGGTATCCATCAGACGATCCATCTGAAAGTAGCCGCGACGTTGTGAGGAATCGACAAAAACTCGACTCGAATGCAATAAGTCAAAACGCGACTCGGATGCACCGACTCGCTCGGCCAGTGGGTGAGTTACGCTGCCGTTTTTACTGACTCTTGTCACCCGTCAAACAGTCGTCGGGCTCATGATGGGCTGCTTTCGATGGACGCCTGCCAACCTCCCGCTCGGAATTAAAACATCCTATCTCGATTTTAAGAAAACTTATAATCAATCCTATTTATTTAGCACTAGTGTATAATTTACATTAGCATTGTTACTCAAACAAGTCTTTCCTTAGTGTTAACTACAACAAGTGGTAGTGTTTTTTTGCCCTCGGCGACCTGGCGGGCTCGACGGAACTGACTGGCCTATTGTATGGTAATCCCCGGCCGGATTTTGTTGGAACACAATTATATTATGAAGTTTTACTACACGACGAAAGTCAAAAGTCAGGCGAGTGTGTTGCGAGACGGCGCGTGGCGACCGCCGCCCGGACAATCACACTTCTCTACAAAAGCATTGTTACAACTAAGTTTTAGTAAAAGCAATTTAATAACCAATACAATTATTGTAATTGTTATTCAGACCCGCGGTCTCAAGAGTCCAGATTGCCATAATAATTGTCAACCTCCGGAAGGAGATGGCACGTTAAGAAAAATAAGAATGTAATTAACAATTAGCATTGTAGATATTTATAATTTTAGATACCTACTACGAGTATATAGATAACAAAGATCTTTGCAATATAGAGTTAGAGACAAATTACATTCCTTGAACACAACTACAATAAGTGTTTTGATTAACGAAGCATTATAGATTCCAAAGCAAATTATTGCAATACAATTTGAAGAGGTACCTGGATAGGACTTCCTCATTAGCAATCTTTTATTTGTTAAATGCTGTCTATTCTAGCGCATATCCAACATAAGCCAAAGGCCTAATATTTTAATACAATATCATAATATTTATGATAATATGTTAATAGTGATAGAGTTAATAATAGAGTAATTTTAAATGTATAATTTGACCATTTGCAACTTGATGATCCATTTCCTTTTTATAATCACATAAATTATATTTATACAAACTTGTCAAAGAAGCAGCCATCATCACAACATTAACCAAATGCCTGTTGAATAAAGATTTGTTGAAAATCAAACAGAAACTATAGAGACATTATACAGCTACGTTATCTAATAAAATTTACATGAATGATACAAAAATCACATCCTTGACATATATGTGTAGTATCTAAATGGACAATTGACATTATCAACGTCGTAAATTAATTATGTATACAGCCTAATTATTTATAATCTCGCTCGGCTCACCATCTCGCACCACTTCGTCTTATTGATTTAATATTAAAATTTTATCTATACTATGACCATTACGCACGAAAATCGAGCCCGCTTATCGTTAACGTACGGCAGTTTTAAGAATAATGTCGTAGTTTTAGAGTTGAGCGACTAATAATTAACCTTGGTTGTGCTATTAGGCAAAAATTACGACTTTTAAACATTTCGATATATCGCGCGAATGCTGGGAAAATGTCGTAAATAATGCCTCGGTAGAGAAAGCGTATTTTATCTTAAAAATTTTAATTCTTAATTTACAGTTTTTTAAATTGCTTTTTTGACTTTTTTTACAAGTTAAGATCTTAATTTAAATGAATTACAATAATTAATTTATGGGTTAGAAGATTTCTAATGTCCGCGTAACAATGTAGGAATAATATCTACATGATAAATTGTAATTTTGCAATTTAAATAATTTTAAAATGATTTCGATTTTTTTCTCAGATTTGTAATTATTTAAATCAAATGCTTGATTGAATATGGATCAAATAAACTAATAATCTAAAAACAAAATGTTAAAATTACATGCAACAATTTAAATTAATTGGTTTGAATGTACATTATTAAGACTAGAGAAGGCAGCATTAGATTCATCTTCAACGCTAACGATTTACGAGTGTTGGTGTCCATATTATTTGCCATGTTACAAACCAGATGATCCCATAACACTGAATTGTTTAATATAAAAAAAAAAACTATTAGCAGAAAACATAATCAAATATGCGAATATTATATTTCTAATATCATAAGTCAAATAAAGAAACGAGATCAATACCACTACAAAAGTAAGGAGATACTTTCCGCTTTATTCCGAAACGAGAATCAGCGTTATTACTGTTGTACTTTCTACGTTTTGTACTAGTATATTCATAAAATTTATTCCAAAATACAGAACATCCTTGTTCCTGGTACTTCTTATGATTCATTATTTGGTTCAATGAGACCACTGGTCTATCTTATTTAGTTCCGAGTGTCCTCCAGTATCGTATGATAGACGACTTATTGGTTCTCGTTTATCGCAGTACTTTATACATTTTTTCGGAATAAGGGGGTTTGTGTCTATTTTGTTCAAACCTGACTTGCCACTTAGTTTATATCTGTCGTAAGAGTAATACATACTCAACAAATTTATATAGCTTATGTTACCTTGCCAGTTAATTGATTTCCGTAGTTCCGTGTCTATTTTGTAACATCCTTAAAACTGAAGCAAGGTGTGCACTTGGGAGAACGGCATAACATAGGTAGAGGTCGCGTTATCTCGCTAAGGCCACGGGACCCCCAGAAATTCTGTAGCAATCGGGATATAACACATCAAAGCTGGCCGCGGCCATAAGCTTCGATATTTATCGCTCCGGCCGTACACGGAGCTCCGTAAAAAGGTTGCTCAGTGATTGAAAAACGTGTTCCCACACAAAAAAATGAGGCAACGCACCTCTGCTTTATGAACCACTGTGATCATCAAATCGGTGGTATTATTGAAAAGTCTCCGGCGATTCGACACGGATTAGGCCGAGTTATTTGGCTACTGTTACTGTTGATTCTAAATTATTGGCCGTTCCCGTTGCCGTTGCGCCCGCGGGCTGCCACCATTGTAGATGTTTGATGGCCAAGAACTCTAATATCAAATTGGATGCATATTATCTTAATGATCAATACGTTGTTATTGGATATGATGACTGTGGTATAGAAAAAGAAACTGCGGGCATACTTCTTATATCGGATGCATACCTACTTTCAATTCTTTCTCAGTATCTGCATCTGTTACATTGTATTTAGTTCTTAATTTTAATAACTGTTATATACAATATGCTTAATTTATTGTTTAAAATTTGCTCTTTATAAAAATAAATCAATGTTTATTTGAAAAAAAAAAATACTGCCGCCTCTGTGTTCTTCCTAGGTTCAAGTCGAACAGTTAAATGGTCGCGCTGCGTTCAATATCCAAATTCGGACACCGGAGTCTATATTAAGAGATATAAATGTACATATTTGAATATGATTTGCGTAAAAATGTCACTTGTTGTTAATAATAATGGTGCGATAGCTCGTAGGATTTGATAAATCTGTCGTTTCCCTTTTTTGTATTGTAATGTGTCACAACTGCATTATTATGTTAAATGGATGATTTATATAGTTCTTCTACCTATTACCTTGTAAGAGGGATATTTCAGTAAATATTATTAAAAGTTTAATATAATTTGATGGGAATTGATATTTTATTAAAAATTTGACGGATTTAAACGATTTTAGTATACCAAAATTATACTACAGTCGATATAAACGAGAGTCCAAGGGACTGCAATATTTGTCTAGCTTATAAAGATTTCTCTCTAATCTGAGTTTCCCGCTTATCCAGGTTTGACTGTATACATTATACATCATCATCATGATCCTAAATTATATACTATACTAGACATAGGTTCAAATATTTTTCCTTCCTTTGCCTTATAAGTTATCATCCAAAAGTGCAGTAAAACGTAAGTAATAAATACGACACGGGGTCAATTAAGGTATAGGACAATAAATTGTAAGGTGATTCGACATCACGCGGCGAGGTCAGGGTTTCGGAATTTACGACCGGTGCAGCGATGAGGTTTCATTGCCATCTAGTTTCGGCCTAATACGAATTAAATACTATTTGTACATTACAAAGTTATTATAAAACAAGCCTAGCTTTTATAACTAGTATAAAATTCAAAGCCTAGTTTGGATTGGCTTAGTATTTTAGTGAAGTACGAGTAGCAAGTAACTTGGTAAACATGTCCGAACAGCAACATTTTAGTAGAGTAGCAAGGAAAACGTGTGAGAACAGCAACATTTTAATGGAGTAGGCTAGAAAAACGTCAACGCCGCAAACACTGAGTATCGCCAAACACCGATGCATTGTTAGAAATCTATACTAATATTATAAAGAGGAAAGATTTTTATTTTTGTATGTATTGAAATAACTCAAATACTACTGGGCCGATTTCAAAAATTCTTTCACTGTTGGTAAGCCACATTATCCCCGATTAACATAGGCTATAGTTTTTAAGTCATGAAATACTTGACATCAATCTATCCTAGTTATTTTGTTAAGTGTGGCCAATTGTAGCTAAAAAGGGCATTTCTAAAATTGATTCTATATTACACTACATTCTTGTACACATCTTAGTAATTAGTAAGGGTCCTACGCGGCATGCGCTGTTTACGTCCATCGTCTATTATTCGATCTATAAATTCTTAAACAGATCGGCCAGGGTCGGTCTCGCCTTTTAGGTATTTACCGACTAGGTGGGCGTTAGATTTTATCTAACTGACCTCAAATCAGACTACTATTAAACTATCTAAACGGCAATGCAATAAATGCATTTCAACTTAAATTATCGTTTGTTTATTCAAATTTTAAAAAAAAATCACAACATCTTCCAATTTTTGGATTTCACTTTTTTATTATGGAAAAACATTAGTGTTTTTTTGAGTTTATTTGGATGTTATCAGTTTTTTTATTTTCTTTGCATGCATAAGTGATAATTAAAGATTTCACAAAACGCTTTGATGCATTATTCATGTAAACAGTTACTAAAAGGCTGATTTGCTTTATTAATAAAATCTACGTGCAAGTTTTATTAATTTGTTTTTAACTAGTTCATTGATTTATAAATCGAAATTGATTCACTTCACGATACGACTGTTTTTATTTAAATCGTCGACAAGCAAACATTCTGAATTGCGTAAATTAAAAGCAAAGCACTTTAAAGGTAACAATAGCAGCGCCCTTCGCAGTGACCTACGCGTCCCCAACGCAAACGTCTTACTAATCAAACATCGATTACAATTCAAATTAATTCGTTTCACACGGGTCACAATAACCGCCCGAGTCCCGTACTCGTACCTTTCTCAGTTACCGCGTTACCGATTACATGCGTCCACTCGCATAATAAATTTCACATCGTCTTACAACATCTCGGTAATCCGATAGCCGAGTGGTCAACGAGTAGCCGGTGCTCATTTCCACCTGCTCAATCTTATGACCGCTAACAACTGGTCAGTTGACATCGTCTCTTTCTAACGCACGGTTAAATCGTAAGCGAGAAAGGAAAAGGGTACCGATTGAAGGAGCAAATATCTTGAGGTGTGAGCATGAATGGAAGGACGGCGCAGGATTGAAATTTGATAGTTTACGCAAGTTATGGGCTCGAGTTGATCGCTCAATTACCAGTGTTGAGACTCGGTCGAGGAAGTTGTAAATATCAAAGAAGTGGACGTCGAGAAAGAAAGAAAAGTCGACTTGTTATTGTAGTTGACATGTGGCTATTTGAATAAAATTATAAAGACTGGGACGATAATAGAATGACTTGATATATTTTATTTTGGTTGACCAAAAAGTGTAAGTCCAAAAGTCGACTAAATTTTGGAATTATTCAGAGTACTAAGGCTTCAAAAATATTCTCCGTCTTAAAGATGCTACCGTAAACTTTGTTAGAGTAGCATGTAATCTTGCACCGAGAGTTAGACAATAAGTTTGTGAAGAATGTAACACTTACAGAACTAATAAAGTACACGGCAGAGGATCTGGCGAGTGTTCCGAGAAGCTAGAGGCGCGCGGCTGCGGCGGTAGGCGCTACAGTCAACACCACTGTTGACTTAGAACTAATTAAACATTCTTTGTCTGTCCCACTGCCTGTGAACTGTCAACTGATAGATTACGTGCCCATAGACCAGCTACGAACAGAGTTTTAATAAGGGATTATCTAGCATCTAAATCATATTTTGATGAATAATCTGAAAAAATACTTCGTGATTATACTTTGAAGTACATAACTAAAGTCGTATCCTAAGACGTTTTGTAGGAGTTGAAAGGAGAGGTGATCTTTTTGATGATACAGTTGTAATCTGTGCAATAATAACTAACATGTCTGGTGATGTATTGATCTATGATGAAAGTACGGCAGCTCAAAGGCGGTGGTGTGTTTGGTGCGATGTGGCGCGGGCGCAGCTGTTTGTGGTCACAATACGGTAATGTTTGCCGCATCGGCCGCTCTGACAACACGAAGACACCGCCTGAATCATAAAGTTGACATAGTTTAAACATTTTTTTTATAATAAGTAAATACTTCCAGATCAGTAGTAAAATAAACAATTGGTAACTTTGTAGATACTTTTCATAGTTAATTTACAGTTAAGTTTGTTAACGATTTGTTAAACTAATGTTAAATTCTTGTACGTAAACCAGAAGCGGACTTATTATGGCAAATCATGTTGTTTACATCGATCGAAGAAACGATAGAGGGCGCATAACAACCGTGCGACGTACGACGCGATAACGGAATATTTATATTTTGTATTTCGCAATCTCATGTCGCGACAATAATATACTCCTTTTTTCCTTATTAACGTTTGAAAGAAGTAATAATCTTTGTTTTTAATTAAATTCTCAGCAGATCCAGAGATGAGCTATTGATACCCTCTGCTATCATAATGGTATTCGATTTTTACAAACTAGAGACCTGCCTCGGCTTCGCAAGGGTGCAATGCTTATACTAATATACGAGTACTACAAAAATGCGGAAAGAATGTAATTATTTACAACATCACATTGAAAACCTAAAAAATAACAGTATTTCAGTACTTAATGGATGTTATCTATACTTTAATATTATAAAGAGAGAAACTCTGTATTTTTGTATTTTTGCTTGTATTGAAATAACTTAAGAACTACTGGGCCAATTTCAAATATTCTTTCACCATTAGAAAGCTACATTATCCCCGAGTAACATAGGCTATATTATTCAATTCCACGCGGACGAAGTCGCACACAACAGCTAGTTATACATATAAACCTTCCTCTTTAATCAGTCTATCTATTCAAAAAGCCGCATCAGAATCCGTTGCGTAGTTTTGAAGATTTAAGCATACATAGGGATATAGGGATAGAGAAAGCTACTTTGTTTTAAACTATAAGTAGATGAGACTAAAATAAGTATTTAAGTTGACATGATGTCAGTAAATATTGTCATGAGCGATTAGTGCGTGTTGTTAAGTTGAATGGAATGCTAAAAGTCTGTAGTGAGTCGACGACAGCTATTTGCCCCCGACCTTGCCTGCCACTCCGACTGTGCCAATATTTGCGAACGCACATCCGTGATGCCCCCGCCGCGCGCCATTACACGCTGTACGTTAACTCATCTTGTATAAAAGTTAACTAAGTAATGGTTAAAGAAATAAAATTATTATACTCTCTCGAAGACAGACATAAAGGAAGGGGATAAGATTAGGATAGATAATAAGTGAAAATGTGTTCTTTTTTGAAGGGAAAAGATTGTTATTATTTGTACAAACTACAAAACATTACAACCTTTAAACCTTACAACCCTTTAATGCCTTCATTAGTTTTTCATTTAATTTTCAGTTTAAAATTGTGAAAGACATATGTTATTTTTGTTAAATAAGAAATATATGACACGTCTGTTTATTTTATAAGTCTGTGGTTATTCATTTAGTAGGTGTAGGAGCAATGAACTATTTGTATTATATTTGTCATATCTTATCTTTGTATTTATTGTTGACATAAACAGGCCTTTGGTAATATATCGGTTTGACCAATTTTAACAATAATATGCCAGAATCAGTTGATCTGTGGATTTATTTTAATTTAGAAGTAGTATAGTTTGGCCCATGATTGACTCCATTTTCTGCAACACCACGACAAGTGCGTATTTTGCGTGACTTGACACATGTCTTTGAATATCTTCGGCGATATGTGCAGGTTTATCTCTGGTTTTTCCATTCATCATTTTATTATACAAACACTATAAAACCTGTTATTATTACTATATCTCTAGAATCTTCAAATGTAAGGAAATATTTATAATAATCTGCAATGTTGACAGTTTTAAAGTTCATTGTACGCAAAAGTGCTTACAGAGTATAAAAGTGTAAATACAGAGTTACCTCACTTCTTTGGCTATGCCTCTTCACTCCTACACGTTTCCCTGTTTTATGTAGTTTGTTTAGTTTTCGGCGGAGTCAAACAATCGACTTATTCGAGCATGAGCTTGCTTGTTTGGGACTTGATTTTTTTACATACAACTTTGAGTCGTTTATTAGGGCGTGGTACAAGAAATAAGCGGAAGAGATATGAGTTAAAAAAGGCAATTGACAACACCAAAAAATAAAAGAAAAATATGACAGTAGCGACATACAGCGTATATCAAATTGACAGGAACATCAGCAAATTGAATCCAATATGGATTGGTGATGGATTTTGGAATTGATTTCTTTTGTCCAAGCGAAATAAACCTACATAAAAACTTAATCTTTATTAAATATACGTAGTAATCTATATATTTATTTGTGTTCAACAATTAATTAATACCGACTCCGTCATTACATAGGAGTACTTAAAACAATTATAACATTTCAAAGATAAATACGATCATGTTCTTTACCGATAATAGTTGAAATAACAATAGTTGCGGGCTTAATACGTTTATTTTTTATTATTATTTGTTGGCACTTAAAGTATATATTTACAACTACACAAAGCTGGTTTCTCTTTAATTGAAGTATATAGTTCCACTAGTTTTTTAATCAGCGAAGATTATTGTTTTAATTTCATCGCGTCGTTTATTACCTTAGAGCTTTTTTAGACCGAGTTCGCGATAAAAACGGTTATTTTGCTTCGGCGTAAGGGCGCAAATTGCGTGACATCGGTCTATTGAAGAAGTGTTAGCATAAAATATCATTATAATAAATGTGTTTACATTTTATTAATAAAATGCGTACTTTTTATTCGATTAATAATTTCCTATCCGCTGTCACTTAGACCATATACCATTAGTTGACATAATTTATGCCTTAACGAGACTTGTTCCTGTTTAGAGTGATTTATATAATTGTTTTTTGATCACTAAATACAACCAGACTCATAACCTCTTCAGCTGGCCTCGGAAAGGTGTTTCCTTATTGTGATTTACAAGTTTAATTTTCAATGATTCAAGCACTAATGGCTAAGAGCTTTTTTAGGTTATCACTAATTTTATTGCGACCATCTAATATTGACTACATTACTTATTAAGTTTGTAACCCTGGCATTCTGTTTTGGAAAATATCAAACTAATTTAATATAGTTAGGCAATAATTTATTCAGAATTAATCCAACTTTTTCTTAGATGTTAATCTTTTAAATACACGTGCAAATATTGTTTTAGCTCTACATATTTGTAAAAAAATGTTTTTTTTTAAACTAATTTATCTTAATTGACGGAAAACGTCAGGGGATCCGCAATTTGCTATATTTATGGCATCTTTTCTTAAGACGCTAAAATTTATAGTTTCTAGTGTACTTGGCAACTAGTTTTTTTGACCCTAAAATGATATCTTGAATCATTAAATGAATAATCATTAGCAATAATTTTTAATTTGTATATTTAATTAAACTAATATTGAAACAGACTGTTTTATGGTGAATTTTTATCTAAAATTAAATCTCCAGACATAATATTAATTAAATAAATGTTAAAACTAGTAAATGTAAACATTCGAGACGGCCATTCATACGGCAATAATGTTAAACTTGTCATCATTTATTTGGAAATCGTTTCAAAGATTGTAAAATTTACAATTTATATCATTTACGTATTTTGCTAAATTGTAAAATCATGTGTTATTATTAAATTGATTCTTAATTATCGTTTTTATCTTGTTAAATCGAGTTATGTGTATTTTTTAACTTCATTCAATTTATATTTAGTTTTTCCTATTAAATATTAGAAGTGTGGATACATGATTTTGAATTTTACATAATAATTATTTTATAAAGGTTACACGCGGACGAAGGCGCGGTCTACCGCTAGTTATAAATAAAACAAAGTCGTAATTATAATTAGACAATCTTATGGAGCTGAGATAAAAGCGCAAAAGTCTTGCAGAAAACTGTTTATGTTCTATTTTTTGTTACTTTCTTGGACAAATTAATTTATCACAATTAGAATAGGCGTAAAGACCGTTACGTTAAACACATACTACGGTAATATTCCTATATTAAAATAAATGAGAATATAATTACGTTTTAAGATAAAGAATTATCTTGTAACTTGCGCTAACTGCGCTGATTTAATTACTGAATTAATTTAAATATCTTCACTTTGAGTTTCTTAACGTTTTACTTTTGATATCATATACTGTTACATTATCTTTTTGGCGCGCCATTTTGTATATTATAGTAATTATATTTTCACTTATCTATAAGTAGGCTTGGAGAGAGGTTTTAAACTGTTATTTTTCTTTTATAAATTATAAATAGAATAATATTAACGAATTAGAATAGGTAAAAAAATTTAAAAGTTTTAATTAAATTGTTAATAAAATAAATATATATTTATATATGGAACTCACTACTGTTAGTATAGCTATAAAATTGTATTAATCATAAGTCAACAATAATAACAGAGCAGGAAAGAGTACGGACCGCGAGTCTGTAGTTTTAGTTTCAATAAATTAAAAAAAAACTGTTATTTTGGCGAAAGGTATGAGCTATTATTCTAATCAGTGTTATATTTAAGTGATATTTAGCAAATAAGTGCGTATTGTTGACGGCTTTATTTCATAGTAATGTAATGAAATGATGAGTAGGTACTGTTATAATTTTGGTCGGTCACGGCGAGGTGGGCCCCAGACTGCTCTTACCCGATTCGGACGGTGAATTTCTTTAACAAAATGACTATTGCCTTACAAAATTCGCTGTTATCTATACTTAGTAACAAAATATATTCAGATTGGATATATTAAATAAATACTAAGGACTAATCAACTAACTAATGGCTGATTAGTTCCGTGCTTCAACTATAACCATAACTTAGAATTAAACAGTAATCAGATGCAGCAAAAAATATAAAATAGTTGTACTTGACTTGGAAAGTATTGAAAACAGATGTGTTTATACGAGTTTATTTAGAAAAAAAGTAGTAGAAAATCTATGAAATATTGGTAAAGTGGCGAGTTAACAGCGCATAGTTTATAGGTTTTTTTAAATTTCCAGTTAATCAAGCACGAATAATTTATAAAGTAACCGTATGTAAATTGTGGTAATTATTGAGCGAATAATCAATTCGTAATATACTCGTTTATATAGCTAAAGTGTTTATAGACATTCGAACTATAAGCGAGAGGCCAAAGTATCGCGATATTTGTCTCGATTATAGTGGTTTCTCTCTAATCCGAAATCCTCGCTTATCGTAGCTCGTCGGGACCATAGAATTACTCTCCCTTATAGAGGTCTCGCTTATTCAGGTGTAACTGTATGTGTAAAATATCTTCAATAAGAAAAAATCAAATAACTTTTCATCAAGCTTTGTAAAGAATACTTACAAGTATTAACTTGGTTATCACTACTCAAGATTTAGACTTGAATCTTTATTCTTATAGTAGCGACCTGCCCCGGCTGACAGGTGCAATGCTGATACTATATACACTAAAGAAAAACCTTCCTCTTCAATCACTCTATCTATTAAAAAAAAAACGCATTAAAATCCGTTGCATAGTTTTAAAAATACATAGGGAGAGAGAAAGCGATTTGGTTTTTAATATGTAGTGAAGAGTAGAAGGCTAATGAGCACCGGGAACACCGAGGTTATGACGACACTAATGGTCAAATAGTACCAGAGAAACATCTGCAGTATCTCTGGGATTGCATTGGTTTACAAAGGTGATACCCTCGCGCCTTCAAAGACCCCAAGTCATAACCTAAAAGACCTTGATTTTACTTCAAAGTTCTAATCGAGTTACTATTTTTACAAAGTAATGAACGTCAAATGATACTTTTAAACTTTATATACTATGTAAAAAGTAATAAAAGTGCACTAATTATGCATTATCACGAAATCTTGAACAATCATAATATTAAAACCCGCGTATAACGTACAGTAACAAAATACGCAATAATACATATTAGACCGTAAAGATTAAAAATCTGTTAAGCATTTAAAAAATATGTAAAATGAATCATAAAAATGTTGATATTTCATAAACGATGAAATAATATATGAAGTACGACTATAAAAATATTAATGTCAAAACAGGTATCTCCCGCGTAGTTTTGTGGCCCTTAAAATATTTGCTGTAGGAGAAATTCTAAGTTTCACGCATGAGGTATGTCCGCGTGTGTCCGAGGTCGGCGGCCGCTTTCCCAACTTGCCTAAACTAGTGGGTGCTTTGAGATCATCTTTAATTACAATTTCGATGTTCACGCATACCGCCTTGCTTAATGTTTGGGACCTTGGATTTATTGTTATAAAATTGTAGCGCTAAGTTCCGTGGATCCGGTTTTTTTTATTTGTGGTATATTTTTCTATACGGCCAGTGTTACTAAGCTTAGAATTGTTAATTAAAAAGTAAGTTAATTTCTAACATTAATATGATTTTGGCGTGGTATAGTAGACTTTTTTTACGTTTGTCGATTGCTATAAAATTACTATAAACTTTAAGACGCTCAGTATTAACTGCACAGTTTAAACTATAGAGTTCGACTGCGCAGTTAAAACTGACGTGTGTAGACAAGACTGAGAACTGTACAGTTCGACTGTGCAGTTCAAATAGACGGGTGTACGTCAATTTTAACTGTACAGTTAAAAAACTAAACGAGTGTAGCCGGCTTTAGATATTTAGTTATTTCTACATTATGTATAGGAGCCGTTAACTCTCTAAATAAGAGATAAGAGAGCATAAACGCTGTTTAATTGATAAAAAATAGATTTATAGTTATAGTTAGTATTTGAAATATAAGGTAAGATAATCCAATAGACTGTAGTTATCCATTTTACGGTAACACTCTATCAGATATCAACAATGTTAAACATCTAATGGGCTTGATTAAACAGCAATAAACACCGTATACGGTGCAATGTAACGCTCGATAGCTTCTATAAGAGAATTTCTTCTACACGTGATTGAATACACGCTAGACAGTTTTTCTCTTGATGATAATCAAGCGGAACTAGCGTCTATAAATATTTGTTACCTGTTAATCCTCATGCGGTGAGGTATGTTTATGAGCTGCACAAATATAGCCACTAGTCTGAGGCTAGCATATGGGCACGTTATGAGGGAAGGCATGTAACAAGGAGAGCTATAAGTATGAATGTAGAGGTATACCGGTAGAGATAGGCCTAGGAAGAGAGGGATGGATTGCGTGAAAGATGATATTTTGGTAGTGGTAGAACGCGCTTTAAGATCGTCGCACGAATTGGCCGACTCGACCGGTGAAATACCACGACCACACAGAAAACAGGCGTCAAATGGAAGTTATTCCGTGTTCCGTCTGTCGAGTGTGGTGCTGGAGGCCTAATTTTAGTCCACTTTCTCTTCCTAACATTTTCTTACAAGGAATGGGAAGGGAAAGTGGATTGGCGGAAGAGGGGACGCGTAGGAAGAGGTATTATCCTGTTGCTCTGCGTCTCTTCCTCCGTAGATTAAGGGTAGGCAACGCATCTGCAAGTGCAGATGTCTATGGGCAGGGGGCGCTTCAGATTTTTCAGATAATCCTGGTGGCTAAACAAGGATGTGACGACTGAGATACTGACTGAGATACGGAGGATAGATTGACGTGGAAGACAAAAACCTGGTGCGCCGACCCTACAGGAGTAGGATGAGGAAGATGACAAATATAGTCACAGAGTAATCTAAATACAAACCGGTACATTGATGCACTGACTGTTTTATACACAAGATAAACTATACTATGACATTTCACGATGTGTTGTTAATTGATGATAATTTGTATGTAATCGTATTATGTTTTGTAAATAAAGCTTGGTCTTAAGTACTAAATTAAACATTGAAGTTACTTACAAAGTTATGGAGATAAATTACAGAAAAAAAATGTACTGTAATTGTTTGCCTCCCTCTATACATTAGTAGAAATAGTATTGTAAATCTTACTAATATAAATATGAAAGCTTAGAATTACTTGGAGGGATGTTTGATGGAAGATATCTCCTGAACGGTTCAACGTAATTCGAGAGAATATGGCACAGATGTAGTACAAAGTCTGAAAGAACACAATTACTATGTTTATTTTTAATTCCGCGCGTAAGGAATCGCGTGCAAAAACTACTTAACTTTTAAATAAAATATAAACAGTCATACCTGGATAAACCTCTAAAGCGATAGTCATTGTCTGGTCCCGATGAGCTACCTCCATATGCGAGAAACTCGGAAAAGAGCGAAACCTCTATAAGCGGTACCTTGGACTGTCTCTTATCAAGGTTCGACTGTATAATGATTTGTTGTATACAGTTAGATTATAATTATAAATTGATATAGTTAATTATTTTTAAGATACACATCCATTGCTCTGCCTGCAGCTAGTCTGGTCTTACTATATCATGCAAACGGGTCCTACGAGCATCCGTGTGATAATCATTAATGAATAATTAGTAGCCGTTTACACGGACGGCTTTGAGTGCTAATTATTTTTACATCTGGAACCCTACGGTGCGTTAACTAGATGCGTAATTCAAATTAAATTAATCAGTATTTTAAAGATACGTGATATGATTAAAAACTAGATATTAACAGAGGTAGTACAAAGAAATACATGCATTTTCTGTCTGGAAGTACCTAAGATTCATCATTATAATATACTAGGTGTTGTGCGCGACTTCGTCCACGTGGAATTAAATAATATATCCTATGTTATTCGGGAATAATGTAGCTTTCTTATGGTGAAAGAATTTTTAAAGTCAGCTCAGTAGTTCTTTAGTTATTAAATATAAAGTGTCTCCCTTTATAATATTAGTATAGATATTTATCAACATAATAAATAAGATTAATAAATTATGTAGTAGTCAATATAAATAAATATTATATTCTAATTGAGTAAATTAAGCAATTAATTACATTTTAAGCCTTAAATAGAATCATTTCTTAAAAGATAGAATATTAAAGTAACAACATTAGTGAATTAATTAGACAATGTACTTCAAATAGAGAAAACCTTCGTATGTATAAATCTCCTGCTTGTTGGAGGTTAATTGGCCGTCACATGACCACTGTGGCCGTAAAGCTGAACCGTGGCCACTGGCCAATGTAAGCTATAACTTCTCTGCACCACTGCTTTTGTAGATGTAGAAACAGTTAATTTTTTTAATGGCCATCGAATGAGCGCTGTCGTTACTTCGCTAAAATAGCGAAGGATGCCAAGGGAATAGGTAACCTTTACCTTATGGACTGAGGAAAGAAAGGGTATTTTTTATATTATAAAGTGGCAAACGAACGAGCGACCACATGGATTCTTGGGTATTTCTTGAATAATGCTTTACAAAGGTTGTTATTGACTCTACTTTAGTCTCTACTTTGCTTCTGTACACGTATAGGTTGTACCTCATATATTTTTTTTTATTTCGTTGTGTTAATCGTATAGGGTGTACAGCGTACAATGTGTGACTGCGTTGTACGAAAGCGCCGCGGCAAAGTTTTGACTTTGAAGAATTAATTGGCGTAACGAACGAGGATTTTAATTACGTTCAAACCAAAAACTCCGGTGGAAACGAGTCGAGATTTTAGATAGAGCGTTTGGAGACAAGACTAATTAAATTATAAAGAAGAATTTAAAACTCGAATATCTCTATTAAAGTGAGAGCCAACGGAAATTGTTATGCAAGAAATAGTTTAGAATATATAAAATGCCAAGTGTGAATAAGTTTATTCGATTCACTTAAGTTGTTTTGTTTTGAAACTGGTTAGATAAAAATCTGATTGCGTTTCCCTCGCGGCTAGTTTTGTTCGGACGTAAACTGGTGCTATCTTAGATTTTTTACTGGTTTGTAATCTTATGGGCCTTGTTACGTAGCCATGATGTTTGGGCCATTACACCGCTATGCAGACAACAATATTAAAACTGTGCAACCGACTGTAACAACTAAAAGCCTTTTTTTATGGATGCTTGCAGTTAGTAAGAAGGGTGATTGATCCCGTTACAAGGTAATTATTAATACGTTTTTCGAAAATACGTCTAATCATTTGAAATTATGTTTTAAAAAATTACACACATTAACCTTGAACTGTGAACATTTGTAAATTATACGTATTTGTTACTTATTATTTTACTTGCTCCGAGTACACAGTTAAAATACGACGCCATTCTTGTAGAACAACAATAAGACTGACACTGGCCACTTTCAAATACTTAAACGGATTAAAAGCACAATAATTGTCATCAGCTAAGTGCGGCCAGATTATAGTCCGACCAGATAGCGTTGATACTCGCTGTCAAATATTCAATGAAATTCTCTAAGCTTCATTCTGTCTCATTTCGTCAACATTCGTTGCTCATTGACGTCCAACTTAATTCTAACCGCCTTGAAGCTAATGCGACCCAACACTTCCATGTTAGAGATATTCAAAATAAATATTACCGAACCCGAATATGTTAATTATTAGATTGGACTCGAGCATGTTTTTGACGCGTGCTGATTTATGCAATTAAAAAGGTCTACTTACTTAAGATTTTATTACATTGGGTAGTAATTAGTTTCCTCTTAGGGGTAGGCGTCCCTCGGTTAGAACGAATAGTGAACTGGTGATATGATTAAATTAGGTTTTGAATGTAGAAGGAATTGTTCGGAAAAGGCATAATATAAAGAAATATTCTGATTAATAGACTTAATTTATTAACATGTTATCAAGTTAGAGATAAGAGTCCATGATATATTTGTAATATATTAAAAATTATACTTTGGGTTATTAGAAGTATGAATTTTATTAATCTATGCCTACTTATAGTTACAAAAAATTATTAATAACTACTGAGTATTTGTAAATCATTAACTTAATGGTAGAGCATTGTAAAAAACGTTTACGGTTGAAGTTAATTTGTGTAGATTATGAAATCTGGTCAGTGAGAGTGTTTTCGCTTTCTCCCAACCAATTTGCATAACCTATAATTGTTTATGTGCGTGAACCATAGATCAAAAGAAGCAGATGGGACATGACATATGTCATACTGACAGCGACTGAGACACATTTATACCAAATATACGTAACATGGCAAAGACAGTGACATAGATCTTTGGTCCCTTTCTCCGTATGCGATTTTGTTTGTTCGGTCCAGAAATAAGATCCAAACAAATGTGACATATCATTATTGTTTTTTTTTTTATATTATAAAGTGGCAAACGAGCAAGCGGCCACATGAACTCGCTGAAATAGGGAAGCGACCGCTGCCCATAGACATCTACAAGTGCAGATGCGTTGCCTACCCTTAATCTTCGGAGGAGGAGACGCACAGCAAGAGGATAATTCCTCTCCCTATGCGTCCCCTCCCCCGGAAAATCCACTTCCTCTTCCCATCATTATCTTAAAGGAAAAGGATAGGAAAGGAAAGTGGATTAAAAATTAGTCCTCCGGCACCACACTCTTGGCGCTCCAAGCGTATTTTCGGTGAACTAATTTTTCATACGTCCCAGGCAAAGGCTTAAGACATGATATTATTGGTTTAACCCGTAAAGTGATGTTCACAGAACATTCCTATGCCTGAGCCATTTCTATATCTTTCTCTATCTATCTACGGCGTGAAATATGCTAAAAAAACGTTAATTTAATATATTAAATATAAAGTGGCTTAATTAATTTATATACAAAAAGATTTCTTTAATTAATTATTTTAAAGCGTTTAATTTTGCAAAATGTTAAGTGTTGAATGTTTTTTTATGAACTTAAAATTTAAATTCTGCACAAATATCTAGTATAATTAGTTTGAATTTTTCTACTATATTCAAATTAATATTAATTGTTTTAATTATTTCAATGAAAGAATATTTTTTTTTATTAAAAGTTAAGTTAATGCACCAATTCGAAATATATAATAGAAAAAATATTATAATTTTAATTTAAAATGATTTTTATTTTGCTATGTTGATTTAATTAATTAAAATTGACTATTTTTTAATTTATTCTCATAAAAATATATTCGTAGGCTTAAATCGACGACCGATATTTCACAGCTGTCAAAGTTAAAATAAATTATTTAACGCATATAATTAGCTGACATTGACAAATTAGAAATACCTAACTACTTACTTGTTAATTTATCTATATCTATACTAATATTATAAAGAGAGAAACTTTGTATTTTTCTATATATTGAAATAACTCAAAAACTACTGGTCCGATTTCAAAAATTCTTTCACCATTAGAAAGCTACATTATCCCCGAGTAGCATAGGCTATGCTATTTAATTCTACCCGGACGAAGTCGCGTACAACAGCTAGTTAAAGTATATTTATCTGTATAAATTAGGTTATTTTCTACCGTAAATATATTTTATCTATAAAACGCGGGCCCAAAGAGATATTATACATAGAGGGATCACTCCATACTAATTTGACGTTAAAAAGCGTGCCAAAAAATAAATAATTAAAAAAAAAAACTGGCCAGTATCATGAAAAAATTTCCCAAGGTTGGGAAATTGTGTGTGTTATTTTTTAATTTTTAAAATAAACAGTAGAATAAACTAAAACATTCATCAAAACGGTAATTATCGTTTTTAATTATTATTATTTTATTTAAAACAATTTAAATCCAAACAATTTTTAACAAAGACTATTTTTGTTTTATAGTTGTTATAAATTTTTAATTAGCGTTTTAAAAATGTCTCTATCAATTACAATATTAAACTTTAGTAAATACCATGAAATAAAATTTAAATTTGAGAAAAGAGGTTACACTCGGTCGACTTTTTATGTCGGCAAATGTAATTTAGAGGTTAACACTTAGGGAGATTTCCCTACATTGGACCTCCGGAGGTCAAAGAAAGTGCCTCACTTTTAGGCATCGAGTGTTCCATCTACAGTATAATATATCTTTGCGCGGGCCTTTAATTTAAAAGATCAAATAATTTATATCATCCAAATAATTTTTAATTAATTTAAATATATTTTAACCTATCGGATATAAATCACGATTTACGATATAAAAGGATATAAAATTCACTTAAAAATATTAATCTAATTTATTTCTTTTTTTTAATTTATTTTATTAGAAAAAATTCCGTACTTAAAATAATTAAGAAGGTGACATGTTTATTATTATCTAATTAATCACTACCTACTAGGCAACGTCATACTTTTTAATTTAGATAAGTACCTTACTCTTATGTTCCGTATACTAAGGAAAGGAATGTTATGAATATTTGCCCACGTCTTAGTAGAAGCAGATTTAAAAGAATGTAAACACATGACGGTGTTAGTAAAACAAACATGGACAACATTGTACAGTCGGTAGCGACCGCAAACATATCGGACCCGTAAAAAGTAAAACCGCAAATGGCAATAACTGTACGGGCGTGGCTCCGACAACGTGCAATTATGCGCCTTTAGCACTCGCCAACCGCCAAATTAACATGTCATGAATATTATTTAAGTTTTTCTCCATTATGTTAATACGATTGCAATGCGCCGAGTTCTGTTGCCCTAGAATTAAGTCGAGAGTAAAAACACGAGTGGATCTTTAGTGTGAATTAGCATACATTACAATACAAATTCGTACCCGGTGGCACAGAGTAAAAAGAATATAGGAAGTTGAGCGGCGCGTGCGCATGTGCTGGGATGGGAGGAAATGCAAATTGTTGTTTGCCTTCGAATCGCATTTCCATATACGTGTCAACTTTGCGACAAGTCAACAGACTCGTTTGTCCATAACTTATTCTGTTTGAGAATTAAGCTGCGAGCAATTAGTATCCGCTGTGCGCTGCGAGAGAAAAAGAAAGTCTTTTTTGTACGCATTAGCTTGTGTTAGTTTTAGACGTCTGGAAGGTCAACAAATATTTATTAGCATAAATGTGTTTGACGCAACACAGGGGATTTTTATGGATATGCAATCTATATATATCAAACTCAAAGGTGACTGACTGACTGACATATATATCTATCAACGCACAGCCCAAACCACTGGACGGATCGGGTTGAAATTATGACGTAGGCATCCGGTAAGAAAAGATTGTGATTAATTCTTCCCCTAAGGGTCCGAAATAGAGGTCCAAAGGTTATATGGAGTTGAAGTTATAAAGGTTGCACGGGGACCAAGTTGCTGGCGACCGCTAGTTTCTTTATAAAATGTATTAAGAATAATGTTTGATTTTATGTTCGTTACTTACAAGACTTTTGCGTACTTACTTAAAATTCGAGTTAAAATTAGTTATAATATTTCTGGACACTACTTTCTATATGGAATACGAGTAGATAGAAACTAAGAAATTACGAAGTTATTTATTTAGGACTGTCGAATTTCATCATTTAATCTAAAACAGATAAATTCGTTAACGAGGTGACAACTTTGAAGTATCGTATCTAAATATTTTATTACTCAAACGACAACTTGTCAATACGAAATTCCTTAATAAATGCGTCACTTGTAACAATACGAAAGTGACGACACAAATATGTCTGTAAGTTAGCACTGAGTAAAAATTTAGGAGAAAACATATTGTCGTTCCTTTCATTATCTTTGAAAAAAGAGAGATAACAATACAGTCGAACTTGGAACAATTCCTGCCGCCGAGTTTCGTCATCGTACGACTCGACAGACCACTAAGTTCCATCCACACCACCTTGATGGTTGGAGTTCCTCAACAGTGCGTTTCTCGAGGAATTTCCTGCCACGCACAGCCGCGCTGTGGAATGGTCTGTCCTCGGCGGTATTTCCGAACCAATACGACTTAGGGTCCTTCAAGAAGCGAGCCTACCTCTTTTTAAAAGGCCGGCAACGCATTTGCAGTTCCTCTGGTGTTGCAAATGTCCATGGGCGTCGTTGACCACCTCGGTGTTAACGCCGCTCGTTTGCCCCCCTCTCTTATAAAAAAAGCGAGTTCAAGACCGCGATATTTGTCGCACTTGCTGAAGTTTCTCTCTAATCTGGTTTTTCGTTTATGAAGGTTGTCTACCGGGACCAGAGAATGATTCTCACTTATAGAGGTTTCTCGCTTATCCAGGTTTATGTGTTTAAACCAATGGCAGTTATTTCGTGTCCGAGTATCGAACACAATCCGCGATTAGCCCGATTCAATTATGGCGAGTGGACATTCGAAGCGAAACCAGTAGCCGAGCCTTCAGGGCTATGCAAATGCTCGCTTCTGACTTACGTATAGTAATAGACCGGCTTCTGGTAATTTCCACTTCGTTCCAGCCTATTTTATTAAAGCTATAAAACTAAATTTAAAACGAAGATGTAAAGCTGGCTATAGACGCTCTGTTTTGTATGTACATTTCGACTGCGCAGTTAAAACTGACTTGAGCAGGAAATACTGAGAACTGTACAGTTCGATTGTGCAGTTCAAATTGACGTGTTCGTTAGTTTTAACAGTACAGTCCAACTGTACAGTTAAAACTGAACGTTTGTAACCAGCTTAAGAGTTTAGAATATGATTATGTTAGAACGATTTTCTTTATTCGGCATGTAATTACTGTCCGTATACAGTTAAATATCTTGGGAAAAACTTCATATAAATGTATTTATTCGGAAAATTGTTTACTAAATTGTATAATATTTACTTGCATTTAAATAATTAAAAATTATGTCATATTTTCATTTAGCAAAGGTCAATGTCCTACGATTTCATATAAAATTAGTAACTCGTTTGCGCAGTGTCCCATAACCTTATTATCGCTTTTTTTTTCATTTTTTTTGTAATATTTTTATGCTAGGGTCCAGCAATAATATTAATAAAAGATAACAAAGATTTTAGCAAATTAGTTACTAAATTAATTCTTAAATGTTTTATTTTTTATATTTTTTTGTTAATGTCAACGAAAATTTAAATCCGAAAAAAAATGATAAAGTAATGCGACAAACGAGGACCAATAAGTCGTCGATTATACGATACTGGAGGACCTAAACACGATAAATAAGATGAGGGGTCTCATTGGACCAAATTATGTATCATAAAACGTACCAGGAACAAGGATGTTCTATATTTTGGTAAATGTATCAATTATCAATGTACCAGAACGTAGAAAGTACAAGAGTACTAACGCTGGTCTTGTTTCGGAATAAAGCGGATTGATTATAATTACCAATTCTTTTATAACAACGTCTACGGAGTATAAGTAACTTTGTCATAAAATCGAAATTTTGAATAGTTAGCATCCGGACGGACGTCTTTTTAAAGCCGTTCTTGCGATCGCTGTAAAATAACTCTTGTTGCGTTCGTCCAGCGATCAAAATCCAACTCTAAAGCCTTGTAGGCACCAGGATAATATTTTAGTCGAGTAGTAAGTAGCAAGTATCCGAACAAGGGATTTACTAATCTACTCTACTAAAATGTTGCTGTTGGGACTCGATTAATTACTAAATTACTATCCTAGTGCGTAGGTTTAGGTTTAAACGACTCCGAACAATAGTAAATCCTTTGTTCAGATAAATGCTACTTGCTACTCGACTAAAATACTATCCTGGTGCGAACAAGGCTTAATCTCTTAAAACACAAAAGCACCGAAGTCAGATACATAAAAATGCATTTGTTTATTCTCTACGTTTTTTTTAGCGCTCGTTTAAAAAGCGCTTGTGTGAATGGGAGATTAAACTTAAGTTTTGTTAATTTGAAACCAAATCGTCAGATGTAACAGATAGGTAAATTATATAGATAAGACGCATTAAACCTCTTTCGTTGTTATATTTGCAACTAGAACGCCCTCTGTGGTTAACTTAGAAATTAATTACGGTTCTTTTTCTTGCCATTTTTAAGCGCTTTGCATGAAAGTTTGTAGTGAGTAGAATTATATGATTTTTATCAAGATTTAAGATTAGATTTCTTGATAGTGTTGAACATTTAACATATTTTTTGAATACAATTTTGGAAAATAAATTATAGACTACGTTAATCTGATTAGAGAGGTTATTTTCTTCTTCTCCTTTGCTTTTTCAAACTAAATATGAGTATGGGTTTTCACTTTTTATGTAAAAAGTGCTACACATTTGATACATTTCAATATTGAGAAACTAATCGAACTTAAAGTGGGAATAAAATTCCCATTTTATATAAAGTTTATAAACTGTTTGAATTGTTATGATACTTAAATATATAATTTGTCTAACATTAGTTTTAAAATGTGTGAATTCATTAAAAATAATTCCTGAGATTTTATGAATTCAAATCGCCCATTGTTGTTTAATGTATTACAGATAGCTGTAATTAATTTGCGTTAAAATATTTTTGGTATATTTTAATGTAATTTTAATATAATGCTTGTGTTTACGAAGCATGGCTTTGTTCTTGTTGCGGTGAGGAATACCACCGCGGGGGTGCCAACATATTTATGATAAAGTTTGATATTCAGTTTGTCTGTCTTGTATGTTGATATGTTACTATTTACACAAATAAAATACATAAAAGCTTAACATAATATGAACCTACTACTCTAAATTAACATATTGTTCGTAAGAAATGCAACTGTGATGAAATATCGGGAGCTCGAACAGCTAAATCGTGGTAATAGTCTCGTTTCTTACGAAAATGTTAGTAATTATTACGAAAGTTTAAAGTTATGTTATAAATTAGTTAACAATATAAAGAAGTAAAGAGTTAAAGTAAAAGAGTTAAGATAAAGATACAAATTAGGTATAGAGGTTATCATTAGGACGTTATGAATTCTTATAAAATAATATAAACATTTAATTATGTCCGTGCATCCTTTTACTATAGCCATTGGGTCATGGTCGCAACTCTTCATTTAATTAATTTATTTCATAATAACTTTAATATTTAATTGCGGACGAAGCAGAATGTCGCAATTAGTGAAGCAGTTGGCCTTTTTCGTGAAGCAGGATTTTTTATTCTCCAAGTATATAGTTTGCGCGTCGCGCTTGGCGGCGCTGGCGCACCTCGGGTTATATAATTTATTGCCCATTTGAAGGAAAATGGGAATTTTTGTGATAAAATATAATTGTCCAAGGCAAAGTGGGCCTTGATTCGCGAGCTGCGGCATTTTGCCTCGATTCGCACCGTACCTCCGACTGACGCGCCGCCATGTTCAAGATTTATGACACTTTTGCGGGGTGACAATGATTTGTTCAATGAAAATACGGACACGCCTAGGCTATATTATAGTGCTTTTTCTTACCGCCCCTGACTATATCGTATAGTAAGATCAAACTTTTCATCAAAAGTTATGTCTTATGTTTTAATTGTAATAGTTTATTCCATCTCATATGTACTAAAAGCTTTAATTATCTGTGAATCATGTCAACCAGTCATACGTCTTATTGGTATAGACATGGTCACCCTACAAAATAACAACTAACGCGTGAAATTAAATTGAGGTCCACGCACGGGAGTTACAGACAATTATATGGTATCAATGTTGTGTTGCAAGAGGTATGGTCCTGGCGTTGTTGACTCCCTGCTGAACATGGCCAGTTTTAGGGTGAAAGGAAAATAGTAGAACGTGAAACATCAAATACATGACAATTGTTGTCTATGAGAAGTTAAATGAAGATAATTCCTTCAAGAAGCGAGCGTATCACCTCCTAAAAGGCGACGCATCTGTGTTCCCTCTGGTATTGCGTTGATGATCACCTCGGTGTTCCCGCTGCTCGTTTGTCCCCTTTTCGTTTATAAGAAAAATATATAAAACGTAGCATACATTACTGAAACGGAGTTTAATAAACTGTTAGTTATTGTGAGTCAATTCTTCGAGTTATTGTTTTAAAGTCCATTCAACGTAAACGGGCGTTGGCTTACCAGTACCTTATATAGCTGTGAAAAACCACCGATAGTGAATAAAAACTAGCAATTACTGATCTTCATTTGAGCGTGATGCGGTGTCTGTTTTTGCCCACGCCGCCGCGGACCGTTGCCCACGCGAGTGGGAAACTATTGCGAAAACTTAGCCCATAAATAACTAACATACCACCCTTGATATGTAGCTTTTAGTCCACTAAATTATCTACCCGGCTGCCTTTTTGCGCACTCTATAATTACCGCTTTCAGACCGCAAGCGCTTTTTCCGCTAAATTATATATCGAGACAAATTGATGTAAGAATACAATTAAATTGTAATACACCTGCTTTTTTAATCTTTAAACTTATAATAATTTTACCATCGAAATATAGCAAAAAAAATGCTTAACAGTCGTATATTATCTGTTATAAACTTAAGTTCAAAGGCATGTGAACTTAACACATTGTAGCGTAGGTTTTCACGGCGGTTTAGTTAAACTAACCGTTGAATAAACAAGCACAACAGATCGTTAAGCACGTCATTAGTTGGCACGCGATCTACAACATGAATATTTAAATTAATAATTATGTAGAGAAGTCGATTAGCTACCGATACTACAATGAAGACGTTTATAATACGTTGACAGCTAGGTCAAACTGTTTTATCATTTTTTTTATTTTTGATAGGTCGCTATAATAGTTTGACTTCCTGTTAGTCAATTCAAAATCACTAAATATACCTCTGAGTAAATATCTACCTATGAAAAGTTTATAAAAATTTACAGTAGTAGAGCCCACTTTAACATCTTCGCACGAATTGGCCGACTCGACCGGTGAAATACCACGACCACACAGAAGACAGGAGACAAATGGAAGCTATGCCGTGTTTCGATTGAGGAGTGTGGTGGCGGAGGCCTATTTTTAGTCGACTTACTCTTTCTATAATTTCCTTATAAGGAAATGATGGGAAGGGGAAATGGATTGGCGGGGGGGGGGATGCATATGAAGAGGGGTTAAGGGTAGGCAACGCATCTGCAATTGCAGATGTCTATGGGCAGGGGTCGCTTCGGATTTTTCAGATAATCCTGATGGCCACTTGATTGTTTGCCACTTTGTATTATAAAAAAAAATGTTGTAGAATAAAATTACTACATGGTTTGTAGTTTAAGAGTAAACGGTACCATCTAAATACAATAAAATTAACATTAAAAATAGTTTTTGTATAGTTACAAAAAGCATTAAATCCACGTTTAGTTGTTACAAGTTAGTACAACGTTACAAATACGTTTTATGTCAGAGCTGTGTAGGGCGAGGTCAATAAATAAAACACCTGATGATCCTACGTACTGGATACGAGATATATCCGATATATTCCAGACAAACGAGCGTTTTAAAACGGCGCGTTTTGCAGGAGTTGCATTTTGTTTATGTTATATTTACATATACAATATTAGCTGCTTTATTTTCAGCTAGCGACTTCATCTGCACGGTTAAAATTAAAGTATCTTTCTAACGGTGAAAGAATCTTTGAAATAGGCATAGTAGTTTTTGAGATATTTCAATAAATACCAAAATATAAAAATACGTATCTTTCCTCTTAATAATATTAGTATAGATAAAACTGGAACTATTTTACTGGATGGAACCAAAGTTAATAGAACAACAAATAATATTTGGTGACAGCTTGATTATGGTATCACATATTTCATTATTGCAACATAAGTAATGTAGCTTTAATTAGATTTAATTTAACCGTGTAATGTTTTACTGTCATATGATTTACTAAAACGTGAATAGATACAAAATTCGATGAAATATTTTACGGTTGATTTATACACCTAAGGTTCAATCGTCCCTTATCAATTCGATTAAAATTTTTAAAGCGTTTCAACCGTCCGTTTGTTGAATTCACCTAAACATGTCGACATTTTGAGAGAACATGTCCAAAGCGGTCACCCGCCTCGAACTCACAACACACGAACTGAAATGAAAACGCATCTTTATGCGACCGAACGAGATAAACCTAAAACGTACCGATACATGTATACCATGCCGACGTGATAAAAACCACACTCCGATTGTACGACACAAAAAATCACTTTACTTTTAAAATAACATCTATAGAAATCCAATGTACTCTACATGGAGATTGAAAAAGCATATACTTCACTCTCAATGAACTAAATAGTTCACTTGTTTTTGTACTAGTATTGTGACACTTTTTAGATCTAACGAGCCATGTGGAGCCATGCAAGATATTCAACAATATGTCATTCAAGACCTGGGTGAGCATCATTGCTCCAATGCTATCGATTTGAAGATAATTGTAATGATGTAAATTAAATATAATAGGACCGTCAGTGCTTCACGGGTTAAGCTCTTGATAAGTAAGCTGCAAGTCCCGAGTTCGAATCCCGCCATGTACCAGTGTGTTCTTCGAATTTCATATGTACATATTTACCCGACGTTCTTACGATGAAGGTAAACGTGATGCAACCTGCATATATAGGCGAAGATATTCAAAGATATGTGTGTAGTCGACCCGCACTGGGCCAGCGTGATTGACTATGGTCCCAGCCCTTCGGTGGGGACTTATAAGTGAACTGATGATAATGATAATAAATGAAATAAGTACGAAAGAATGCAAATAAGTAGAAGAAAGAATCTTGTCACCGAGTATAGATTTTATCATGTATGATTTGTAGAAACAGTCTCACCCAAGACTAACAAAATGCTGCAAAAAGAGTGCAAATTATACTAACTACTTATCACGATTGACTTAAAGAGAGACTTGATAGCCTTTCGTGTTGACCATCCATTATCATTCTTTACACTAAAGGGAAGCACAATCAATGTACTTTATTGATTACGGCAGTCGTAAATATCTAGAGGCTTGTGTTGGCAATTGTTTTTGTGATGTTTATGCAACATTGGCAGCCGATGGGGTTATGCCTTTTCCTTCAACTCGCTTGTTCTCCCACTTATTTTTCCCACGCGTTGTCTCCCGTGGTTATAATGCGGTACAAAATTTGTAGAATTTATTGACAACATTTTTGTTTAAATAAATAATTCGTCAATTCCCAAAGTATAATGATACTTCAAAACGCCTTTAAAGATCATATTCCTTTTCACATATTCTATGTTATTATAACTTTTAAAACTTCATTTGAAACCCTTCCAATAGCGGCCAAAGCCAGAGAAATATTGGGCAAGTCCGTTCCTTAACAAACATAGGATATAATTTTTTAAATTAGCTTTAAAATGAACAAGAGATATCCGAGTAGTATAAAATCCCATAATTATTGTGCCCGATAGCAACGACATCGAGCGTAGTGTTTTTGCGCGGCGCGGCGCGGCGAGGGACTTGTTTTAATTGGCTCAAGGAACTACGCTCCGACGGTTTCGACTGCCCTCTCACACATACCTCGACTCATGTCCCGAATGACACATTATTTATTGCTGAATTACATAATATACATGGTAGAGGCAACTATCGAGTCATGATAGAGTAAGGAAATTTGATGCTTAACACATTGTTGACCGCCAATTTCACTGAAAATGTATCTCATATCACCGGCAACAAAAAGCGCATTACGAGTTTATTCGTGGCCGGTCAGCGATGTTTGGCCATAAAAAAACGAATCAACCCGAGACTGGTCAACAATGAGTCAATAGAAAGCTTATAACGACAATCCTAGTCTAGTCCCTCTTTAAAGTCTACTAATGGACAGAAGCAATATTCGATCGCCAATCATTTTTGTTTGTCTGTGGTACTTTTATGAATTTGGTTCAAAATCTCGGTGATGTAAATTTCGAGATCCATGGAGTAATCTATGTACTACCCTACATACAAATTAGCATAATTTTCTCGTTTTTTTTGACCTTATCCATTGACCGTTTACATACAATAGTAAGATAAAAAAGCCATAAAAGCGCGCTGTAGAAAGTAGCAAGTAAATTGTCAGCTACAAGCGCCACTTGATATATTCATTACTTTAAATTAGTTCCCCGCACGTTCGCGAACGCATCACATAACCTGATACACCACGCTATACTAATATCAATCTTAATATAAAACAAATTAAGTTTAAATTAGCTTGAATGCGACTAACGATTGTTTAATACCGTGTATCACAGTTTGTGGTAGCACGCGAGTTCTCACTCATTAATAAATAATCAGTTAACTGACAGAGTTTAATCGTAAGGATCGGCTTTTGAGATTTATGTATTGCGTTTTATGTTTTATCCTCTTACAAAAAGATGGATTATTCGAGGGAAAGTGGTCGCAATTTGTTAATGATGTTATTCTTGATTTTATTGCTTCAAGCCTACAATAAATCTAGTATGATACTTGGGTATTCTTGCGTGCAAATTATAATCTAAATATTTGCTGTTTACAGCTTCTGGGGAATAAACTAAGCCCTTTGGCCCTTTTTTATATATATTAAGATCCTTTTAATTGACTTCACCCTTTGGAATATTACTTAGATAATGCTTTAAAAATACAATTTCGTTGATGTCTGGAGATATCTTCAAACAATCACCCATCTATCCGTCCAACGTAACTTTTGCATTTATAATTTTAGTAAGAAGTATGACATTGATTATTAATTACTAGCTGTTGTGCGCGACTTGGTCCGCTTGGAAATAAATAATAGCCTATGTTACTCGGAAGTAATGTGGCTTTCTAATGGTGAAAGAATTTTTGAAATCGTCCCAGTAGTTCTTGAGTTATTTCAATACAAACAAAAATACATAGTTTCTCTCTTCATAATATTAGTATAGATGATAAAGTTTATTCACCGCTATCACTTTATGCTCGACATGCTGTAAGTATGTTTAAATTTGCTTAATCTAAATATTAAAATTTATAAATAATATTAACATGTATAATGATGTAAATATGATTAAAGATTAGCATTCATAAGTAGTGTTATGTCAAGTATCCACGCGCCTTGTTGTCAAACAGTCAGGCGCATTAGCAACCCATAAATTACGAGGATAAACGAATCCAACCCGAACCTACCGCAACCCATGGCCCTGATGAATATGCAAAGCGGAAATAGAACCCGCTACTTCACCTCACTACGTTGTTTTAATCTTACAAACTATGTAACTATCACAAGTCTAGACAAAATACTATCTAATCTATTGTAGTTTACTAGTCTACCGACTAGCTGTCATCCGAGACTCCATCCGCTCGGAATTAAATATAACTAATTAAGAAGCATATGTTAAGACATTGGGGCATCTGATACGACACTCCGACCTGATAACTACAATTAAGGTAAAATAGAAGGAAAGAGAAAGAGCGGAAGACCGGGGACAGCATACATGCATACATAAACTAGATAAAAAGGAAAGTGGACGTTGTGTCGTATCAGGAGGTCAAGATGTTGGCGCAGAACAGAGTTAGAAGGTATAAGGGCATGAAGGGTTTTAGTGGGTACGGCCGAACGTCTGTAGGCGAGTCCCACACTTCCTGCGCCATTGCACTGCACGGCGCAGGAGTGCATTTGCCGTTCCCCGAGGTAAAAAAAAGGACAGACTTGGGAAGGGCTTTATCGACAAGGTCCAGGAACCTTAAATTAAAGAAGAAGTAATAGCCTATGTGTTCTTCAAGAGTACGTTCTACATCTGTGCAAAATTTCATCAAAATCCTTTAAGCCATTTGGAAGATTTCAAACAAACGTAAATTTCGCTTTATAATATTAGTAACAAGTAAGGCTTGCGATTTTTCTAGTCTTCTCTTAATTCTTCCTTTATATACTCACTATAAACAAAAGTAATAAAAACATAACAAAGAGTTTTGCAATAAACTACGATTTTTTGTAAATTGGGCAATAACCCAATTATCAGCAGCCTTATTACCCTATCTCCTTGATTTTTATATCAGTTCACAAAAACTAGCATATTTGAATAAACAAAACAAGACTTATTTTTTAACCGCTCAATTATAATTATGTTAATAATTAGAGCGATTCCGGTGTCGGTAACGAGCCGTTTTGACCTTTTTTAACATGGTCAAAATGCCCATGTATTATTTACTCTTATGATATAGTCGTCTTATGCCCGTTTTCACCAACCAACCCGTAAAGTAGTTTTAGATAGGTGTCTTTTTGCTTAAGGGTCTCCCTAAATGTAACGGATCCCTTGCGGTCTAAAGTGACACTTAACTGTTGGTGAAAACGTAAGTAGTGTTAGGTAACATTTAAAATGCGTTAAAGGTTATCTAAAATTTAGGGATTGTTGGTGAAAACGGCCATAATTCTCTTTAATAAAAGCGAGATAGCAACATTTTTTACAAATGTATCCTTCTACAAACATAGTAGAAACTAACTACCAAATTCGGTTAAAATATACGAAAGTTTATTTATATTTATAATTTGTTTACGAAACAAATTATGTGGTGGCGCGTGGCAGAGATAATTGCCGTCAGACGGAGCTCCGAGCTACGAGCTCTATTCAAATAAGACAAAAAAAAAAACAATCTCACACGTTACAATTATGACGGCTCGAGTATAATGCGAGGAATTTATTTGAATTACAAATTGAAGCCAGCAGACGGTTTTGGCGCGCGGCGAATAAATAATTTGATATTATGCTAAGTGATGAGAGTCGACTCGACAACCGTCCGACCTTGACATAGACCCATAAATAAGAATATCTTAACCACTCATACATATGGACGGCCGCTCGCACACAAATATGGTAAGTACCGGCTTATGAATAAATTTTATTATTTAAAACTCGGAATGTTCATTACTAAAACAAATACTCGTAACGTAGTACTACAGGATGATCCGTTTGTGCGCCAGAGGGCGCTAACCTCGCACGACCTATAGTACTTACACCATCTATACTAGCTATAATCTCACAACTCTTTTGAACAACGTCAAAACTTATGCAGATTTACTTAGTTAAGGAACTGTGGTATTTATTAGGTAGAATTAAAAAAAATATTCACATATACTCTTGCATGTATATAAAAAAGAGAATTAACTACTTAATATTACATTTTTTTTTCATAGATTTGATTTGTGATCTTTCGATCATGTAAAATACTAGACCAATTAGGCTAGTCAACCTTTAATTAATAATGGAAAAGTTTGGAGGTTGGTTTAGTTCGCAGTCGATAAGCGCGAGCCGAACTTCAAGGTGATCGAGGCCCGCGCCCACGCGCTCGCCGTGACGTCACGCCGCAGGACGCAGAACAATGCCTTCCAACCACCCAATTGAATTCGCATTACGTAATCGACACCTAAAACGTCTTTATTTTAACTTACACGTTGTTATATTGAGCCTATTTTGTCACACAAGTACTCATTCGAAAATGGTATTTGATCGGCTCCTGGTAAGCATGACTCTGTTACCTCTGTAATTGGCCGGACTTATCTCACATCCTGTATAATCCAAGTGTTATAAAGTCTAGTCTTCTTTTTAAGCGACGTAAATATGAATGTAGCTATTTCGTATACTAAGTTCGATAGTGAATTTTGAAGATTTTTTGAAATAGTATCGAAGCAAGGGACACCCTGTAACAATAAGTTCTCATGCCCGAGGCAAATCACACCGCAACGAACATGCTCCTGACAATAAAAACAAGACAACAATCGAGCGATTCCATTAAACAAATTCGTGAATACGTAATGCAGCTCAATGCTTTATATTAATATTTATAGGATCGGCCGATTTGAATAGATCTGAGATAGTGCTCGTTAGCGGGTGCGAACGCGTCGATCCTATCTCAATTTGTTTTGTCAAGATTTACTCGCAATTAGCTTATCAATCGTGAGCTTTTATACGCTACAATTGTTGCACTTTCTGCGCTATAATTAATTTGAATGCGTACATATTTGTCACTTGTCGAACTGTTGCAAACAAATGCGAGCAAAGCGTAATTACTTTGTTACTATTTATATTAATAATAATAATAATAATAATATTCTTTATTTCAAGACAACATCTCATATTTTGTTAGTAAAACACAACTTATAACCTAATGTTAGTAAAAATAAATTATATGGATTAACAATTAATTATTTTTGGGATTTTGTATGCAGTAAATTAATACTGCGCACAATTGCACCATCCCACCTTGATGCCCAAACAACCAGGTGAGAGTTTTTACTGTTCATAAGACGGTCCAGCAATGACGCACTTCGAAGACGCATCAAACCAAAAAAGTCAATCACCCCGGCTTCAGCAAACATTGCTGAAGCGCTACAGAAGCGTGGCAACCCCAACATCGCCCTGAGGCCGTTGTTATATTGGACACGCAGCGCATTGTAAGCTCGCTGCGTGTAGGCGGCCCACAGGCTGCACGAGTAAAAAGACTGGCAGAAAGCCCGAAAGAGTGTTATCTTGACTTCTCGCGTACACCGCGCAAACCTGCGTGCCACCATGTTGCAGCGAACAGACAGCGCCCTGCGTTCCCTCTCAATGTCTAAATCATCGTTCATGTTAGAAGTAACCCAGTGCCCAAGGTACTTAAATTTATCTACCACCTTAAGGGGAGCCCCGTTTAGTAATAATGGCGGTGTGTTGCGGAAACTATACGACCCGGCCCTAAACACCATTATCTCGCTTTTATTGGTATTATATTTAAGCTCGTACTTGACAGCATACCTCTCACATATAGAAATCAACTTTCTGAGCCCTCCAATCGTAGGGCACAATAGAACCATATCATCCGCATAACTAATGGTGTTAAAACAGACTCCGTCGACATAACAGCCAACGCCCGCCTCATTAAGTTCCGTGATCAACTGATTAACATAAAGATTGAAGAGCCGGGGTGATGTTATGCCGCCCTGTCTCACTCCACACTCCAAATTGTACTCGTCGGAGTACTCTCCTGCCCACCTAACAGTATTAACTTGATTACCGTACCAATGCCTCAGGAGCAGTACCACCTCTCTCGGAACTGTTGTTTCTGTAGCCATCTTTCGCCAGAGCTTGTCGTAAGAAACAGAGTCGAATGCCCTCGAAAGATCCAAATAACAGGCAAGAACAGGCGTCCTACGAGCTGTATAGTACTGAACGGTGTGCTTCAGTGACAGGATTGCACTCTCTGTTGACAGACCAGCTCTAAAACCAAACTGTGCGTCGTGAATCGTTATGTGCTTCGCCATGTATCTGTCGAGAAGCCCATCCAGTACTTTAGCTACGACTGTAGCCAAAGAAATTGGCCTGTAGTTTGATAAATCCGAGGGGTCCCCGGTTTATATTAACACAATAATTATAACATTTAAAACTGGTTATTGGTTCGAACTACCGATCTTGCAATCGCAGGTTCAAAATCTGAATGGCGGGATTTGTGCCTGAACCAACCAACTAATTTTAAAAGTCTGATTTTGAAATCAGGCTCGAATACCATTTAGGTCGAGTAATTGATCATCTTTTTACTATCTTAAACTTATACCAATAAAGATAAGTACCTACATGATCTTCTGTTGTTTATTTTAAGTAATTATAAATTGTCTCTCAGTTAACATGATTTTTTTTCTTTAAAAGTAGATCAAGCAGCCAGATAGTGGTGAGTGATCTGAGACAGCGCGAGGCGACGCGCGGGAAAAAGCGGTCGGCCATTGACGACGTGTGCGTCCGCCATTATAAATATGTATACGACTAGTTCACAATACAGGTTTATTTTTAATTGATAAACGAGAATTACAACTATGTCACGTAATAAGTAAATTATTATCTTGAAATACAATCAAAAATAATTACACTAGGTATACATTATTAGCAGGCAAATGCGGTTACATTTTTGTAATATTTTGGTACAGAATTTGTGAAACTAGTGTTCTAACTCATCTCTATATTTCTCATGTTTTTAGTAGTAATTTTTTTATTACAAGTTGCTTCTGGAGAAGTTCATCAAGAGTTTGTTTTTGTTTAATATGAAAATCCCTCATTTTTCTACCGGAAGTTAATCAGTAGGGCAGTAGGACATGCCCTACTAATTAACCCCTTTCTACTAAATACGTGAATCGACTTATATAACTCAATTAAATATATCATTAACCAATTATGTGTTATATTGTTATAAAAATAATTTGGTAAGGAATTGTATTGTCCCCTTGTTCCCAGCCAGCGCATCCCGGCTGCCTCCGTGAGGCACGGCGTAACGACAAAAGGAAGGATATGCGTACGTGCCTCACAAAGCTGCGGACGATATTATCCGATGGTTTTTACATCGGCCGTATTAGGAGCGACGCCGGGGCCCGAGACGTGTTCAGACTCTGTAGCGATGCGCTTGTTTATCCACTTTTGTTTATCGGACGAGTTGATAACATCTGCTGAGATCTTGTTGTCTCCGAGATCGTCTACTTATCTAGTTAGATCTTTATTTTTTACATGAATGAAGAGTTTACGAAGATCGATCAGTTTGATCATTAAACTAGATCACCTGGATTGTATGAATGAAACTCACTGATCCCTGAGTACGTTGTTGATTGAAATATCAATTAAGAATTGGAATCTAATGAACTGAATTGTACTCACTAGGTACTCGTATATAGGTAAGGATTGGAATAAGATAATACTTTGTAAATGTAAATTTGCAGACTAGATAAACGGAAGTAGACCACATAAGTAGTCATAAGACATGAAACCAAATAACTACCAATAACTTGCAAAATATAACGAAACAGATCGAATATCGCTGAATGACAAACACAATTCAAAATCTAAATCTGCCAAAGTTACATAATGCAATCAGTATCTCGTTTATTTCTAAACGCTACAGACAAATCCTTCTGTCACACACGACAATACAAATTACAATACATATTCAAATAACCTTTAATACAATGGCGATAAAATTGAAAATCGAGTATCCGAAGTATTATTATAACATTGGGACAGTGACAAGATCCGATTAGGTGAGATACGATAATGCTCTGAGTTTCATCGACAATGGTAGGTGGTGTATCGGAGGTAACATCTCGCTCGACAATGTTCCGTAAATACAGAGGTTTATTATGAACGGAGAGATGAGGAGGTTGGAGCGAGATTAGACGAGGTGAGGCCTTCGCCACGACATATGACTCGCGACATCTTTTCTGGGAACGTCACAATAATAAAGATCGATTGTCACCAAGGTCACGGTTCGAATGTTTTTTTCTAAAGGCATATTTATAAACCACGTAGCCTAACAGATATGCTTGAACATGTTTGTAAAGACGAGCGCCAACCGCAAAAAGGCAAAAAGTGGGAGATGGTGAGCTGAGCGGCCTCAAATGTGCTTGCGTCCCCACCAACAAAGAGCTGAACTCAGCGAGCCCAATGGCATAACGCAGCTGTGACACAGCTCGGACACGGCTTGGCTCTCTAGAACATTTCGGATATTTTTGATACATCTCATTTCTCTTTGTTGGTGGGGACACAAGTATGCAGTTTCGTATGAAAGCCGAAAATGGATCCGCCCAGCTCCTGCTCAGCTCTTGACTCTTTTGCGGTGGGCGACATTTGGCGATCATACGTTCAGGGCTAGATATAAGTCATATCTCTCCATTGTCCTATATCCTATTCTATTATATGAGAATCGCCTTTCTTAAAGTTGAACATAGTATCGTATAGCACTCCGTTAACACTACTACTATGACCACAAAGGTTCTAGTTGAGAAAGCAACTTGTTATTTCTACACGGTCGTAGAACGATCGCTGTCCACGCACAACGAAATATGGATTTTGATATTTGGTTCCCAAGGTACGTTTGTGGTAACTAAAATATCTGTTTGTCAAAAATACATATTTTATTTATAGAAGTTGAATATTCTCCAATATCAAAGATTTCGTTATTTTGAAGTTTCGTAAAAGTTTAAAGTCTAGAAGAAAAAGGGAAAGGGTTTGAGATCATCGTAATTTGGGTATTAATGTAAGCAATGTTTTTGTTGCTTTACTACCAAAAAATAATTTGCTATTAGTCTGAGTGAGATGCCTCATAAGATAAATAAAGTAGACATTACTGAGAAACAATAAATAGCTTTCTTAACAAACTTTGTTCGAGGATTTAATTGTTTAGTTGAAGTGATAATTTAGCATACTTTAAAGAGTCATTTATCTCTAGGAAGTGAAATAATCAACCTAGCACCTGTCACTCGGAAGTTATCCGTGGGCCGAAAGGTCACAGCAAGGTCATGACCGACGCCGAAAATCTAGATAAAGGCGTCATGTCTCAAACCGTGGGAGTGGAAAGACAATGCCTATTGTAACACCAACCATTTTCCTTACATAATTACTGCAATTAAAACTTTTACGAACTATACGGCGACATTTCGATAAGTCATCGGTAAAGTCCCGTTGAGTAACGGAGCTCGGTTATCATACCCGCTTTGTTCTACCTTATCGTGTAGAGACAAATATATTTGATACTCGATCTGATTTATGAATAGACCAATAGGTTCGAATTTCAAAATTGTCAACGATGAATTATGCATTTAGACCCGTTTAGAACAAGAGTTATAAATTGAGTTGGTTGACAAATAAGGACTTGTTAGATAAAGATGGGATATTCCCTTCTGTCAGACATTTGTATTCAACTGAGCGAGTTCGTATGCATTAGAATCTCTAATATGCATATTAAGTGTAGTAATCACTTAATTTAAAATCATTCATTTACATTCTTTCCCAGTATTTTATCTCTTTACGGCTACATTCCAAGAAAAATACAGTATTTTCCCAGAAAAAACATAAACTTTGCCATATACATTATGTTATTCAGTTTACCTATTTAAAATTGATGTTAATATGTTTGTTTATTTTATAATAATTTTATTCATCATCATCATCATCACCAGCTCACTATACGTCCCCACTGAGGGGCTCATAGCCTACCCCAAGGGGCTGATTAGGCCATGGTCAACCACGCTAGCACAGTACGGGTTGGTGGACTTCTTATAGCTTTAAATTTCTTCGCCGATATGTGCAGGTTGCATCACGATGTTTTCCTTAACCGTAAGAGCGTTCGGGTAAATATGTACATATGAAATTCCAAAATCGAAAAACACATTGGTACAAGGCGGGATTCGAACTCGGGACTTGTAGACAAGTCAAGAGCTAAACCCCTGAGCCACGGACGCTCTAATAATTTGATTACTTACCATAAATTGTAATAGTTTCATTTATTTAATTAAAGAATTTATTGTTCTGGTTCCTTAATTTCTCCCCATCATAAACCGTGATTTATATTTACGTTTATCTGTTGGCCATCTTCATAGTATAGGTAACAAGTGATATCTCTTCATCACATCGCCATTGTTTTGACTGTATTTCCCACGTGCTTTGTTCCGTAGTAATGACCTCGGACGGACGGACGCACGGTTCCTCATATTGGATCAATGTTGTATAATAATATAGTAACAGTTTAAAATATAAATTTATTAATTTGCATTCTATTGATTTATATGTGTAGTGTATTGGCTATGGTCTGGTTGTCTCGAGCATCGCGCCATGTTGACAATCGTGTCAGACGTTATGCGGGCGAGACGCGGTGCGCGTGTTGGGTACGATTATAGACGTGGTGTAGTGATGATTGAGATACCCATAGACAACCAGACCATAGTCAATACACTACAGTGTTAAGTCGGCTAGAAGCATTCAGTTGACTGCACAGTTTAATTGACGTAGACACATCAGTTTGAACTGCGAAGTCGAACTGTACAGTTAATACTGAAGGTCTGTAGGTGGCTTTTATCGTTAGAAGTGCAAATGTGAATAAGTTCTGTAAATCAAAAAGATTTGATAGAAAAACTAAATACACAAAATCGGTAGTATATTTCGTCACATTGCGTTTGTGAGTGGAATATATTTTAAAGGCGCCGTGTGTAGGGGAACGTCCTCGCGGGACAAGGTTTTTCCTGAGCCGACTTAGCCTCAACCAGCGCCGGAGGAAGACAAACTTCCTTGTTTCTGATAAGACACGACGTTTTCCTTTGTGGCGTCTTTATCAAGGATATGTTTAATATTTAACTTTATGCGGTGTGATTTTAATTACATTTTTAACTTAAGACGTAAATTTCTATTAGTTTTGTATCGGTATTATTTCGATTAAAAAATATAGAAAAGGTTTGAAGCTACGACTTAGGAATTAAACACCTGGTTTTACCAACTGCCTGTTTTCTTTGGAAGTTTATTATATTTAGGACATAAGTAAGTTAGTACCAAAAATGGAGTAATGCAAGATTTCTAGTCTGACAACTTAAATATTTTTTCTTCATAAGTATAGATCTTTTATTTTAATGTTAAGATTAAATTAATGCGGTTCCTCGAGTGTTCTCGGTGATCCACCCGCTTGTTTGCCCCCTTCTCTTATAAAAAAAATTAAGATGGATGAGTAACTGAACATTCTTCCCTATCAGAAAGAAACTGTTAATTTATCCGATGTTTATAATTATTATTGTTTCAGCTAAGTTCCACTGGCTAATTGGATTACCAGACGGTTAGAATAAACATACTTCTTCTGACCTTTAGTAGCATTTTGATATCAAAAGAACATTTCAAACAAAGACTTATATTACCAGGTTAAAATCGTCGTATAAAGACACGTCATAAAACATATAAAAAACATAGTGGAGTCGGCACGCGATGAGGAAGTAAAAACGGAATTTACGACTCGACTCGACTTAGAGGATCGACCGAAAACAACAGAAAATTGCATTTAACTGCAATTAAAAACCAGACCGGTCTCGGCATTCACAAAATAATAAGACTCGACTAATTATAAAGTTTCCGGCCTCGCGATAAACAGCACTGGCTTGTAAGTTTGTTTTTTGTTTTTAGTAAAAGGAAACAAAGAAGTGCTTATCAGTTTAGTGGCAACCATGACATTGATGTAATTGCATCGTTGCTTCTACTTGATATAACTATTTTGTATTTAACATTTGTACTACACATTTGTTTCTTAAGCCTTGTACCAGGATATTTTAGTCGAGTATCAAGTAATTTAGTAACTAAACGTGTCCGAACAGCAACATTTTAGTAGAGTAGTTTGTTCGTTTACTTGCTACTTGACTAAAATACTGTCCTGGTGCGAACAAGGCTCAAATGTTCCTCTTTAGGTTAGAATTTTAGGTAAAAAATTGTCAAAATTGAATTGCGACATAGAAATAAGAAACGTCAAAAATTGTTTTCAAAAATAAATATGTTTACATTTTCTCGTTTTTAAAGGTAATGAATATTTCATTAAATATTAAATTATACAGATTTCACTTTCCATGTTGACATGATTATATATATTATATATATTTACATAATAGTTATGTATTGATATATTGTTTTAGATTATTTGTTATATGTGGTGTCGACGTCAATTTTTAACATTAAATATATTAATATAAACGTATATATAACCATGGTCATTTCTGAAGTAAGATATATTCAATATTTTGCATATCTACATATCATCGTCAACCAGTAAAGTTATGTCATTTATAACTTTAATATACATATATATAATATAAACCGGTTTTAAAATACATATTTATTATTTAAAATTTCCATTTCAAATATTATATTATCTTACCAAATGAGGACATGGGCTGTTATCTAATTTTAAAGCCTATAAAATTGACATTTTATCTACCTTTTTATATTCTCACTATCTATCTTGAAGAAATAACTTTTTTTTTCTAATAAATTAAAATAATTTGTAACTACTAACATGTGAAATTAAATGGCAATTGATCTACCAAGCAAAGTAGATTATCTAAGAAATATATTTCAACCGAACAGTTGTTAAATTTCTTCCGAACTCTATTATTAAAACATAGATTTATATAAACTATATATTTTAGTTAAGATGGACGGATATTAGTAACTACCAGAACAGTTGAACGTGTCTAGATGAAATTTTGCACAGATTATAGAACCTTTTCTGGAAGAACGCATAGGTTTTTAGTTTTATTTAAATAACCGCTACGACTTAGTGTCCTTAACGAAGCGAGCCTATCTATTTATTAAAGGCCGGCATTTGCGGTTCCTCGAGTCTCGCACATGTCTATGGACGTCGAAGATCACCTCGGTGATCCAGCCGCTCGTTTGCCACCATCTCTTATAAAAAATTGCGCGTGAACGTAATCGTGGGCGGCGTCTAGAATTAGAATAAAGCACGTAAATATCGTCCAGTTTTTACTATTAATCGAACATATTACATTCATATACAATTATTATGACAATTTAGTAAGGTGGGTGTGATCCTCTGCATCATTTAGCACACGGCTCGTCCACCCTTTCCGATATAAAGCTTCAAAATGCGATCAAAATTAAGTCGTTCACAATAATCCTATGGCCATCAATCGTGGGCTCTGTACAATGCGACCCTTCCAACACAATACTGGTCCCGGACGATGGATGATGAAGTATCCTTCATATGGGATATATTCTAAAATAGATTAGATATTGACACTCAGAAGGATAAGTCTTATCGAACGCTATTGTATCTTGTGGTAAAATAATACATTAAATAGATAAAAAAAACGAATAGTTTAAGGTTATAGAGTATTACTTGTTTTTGATTTTTAATAGAAGAACATGAGTGCTCACATCATTGCTTTGAGCATATCCTATTTTACCTTTTTTTTTGTTTTCTAGGGGGAAATCTTAAAAGATAACCATATCTTTTTATATTACAAAGTGGCAAACGAGCAACAGATCACCTGGATTCGCTGAAAAAGCGAAGCGACCGCTGCCCATAGACATCTGCAATTGCAGATGCGTTGCCTATTTTAATCTAGGGAGTAGGAGACGCACATCAAGAGGATAACTCTTTCTATGCGCCCCCTCCCCCGCCTATCCACTTCCCCTTCCCATCATTTCCTTATAAGAAAAGGATTGGAAGGGAAAGTGGACTAAAATTAGGCCTTCGGCACCACACTCTTCAAACGAAACACTAAATAGAATCCGATACTCGTTAATTCCTTAACAAAGAAACATATAACAACTTAATGTATTGCAATGGAAAATTTTATCTTCATTTTTTCTTACTTATAATTACTTGTTCAAATATCGCTAATGCCAGCCAAGTTAAACATACTTCAAGTGTCAGTGATGACTCAAGCCACGTGCCTCCGCTTATGATTCATAACTTGACGGTAACTTAGTCTTACTGTTTACGGTTATTTTATTCACTTGATTTTTTAAGTTATTGATCCTAATTGTTATGTCATCTTTCGTTTATACAAAATATTATTACTTTGATTATTTGATTAGGTAACTAGCAGCCGAATGTTCTAACGCCACTCAAATTTAAGAGTCGATTAAAATATAACTGGCGTCAAAATTAAACTTCGCAGAATTTGGAGTTTAAGCGTGAACTTAACATGTAAGACGCTCTCAAATATTTAAGTAGCGTTTGAAAATTCGGTCGCTTTCCCACGCTTAAAGGTAAAACAAGTATCTAATCTGTATCTTATCTTTGTAACTTAATTCTAACTTATCTTTTGTCATATCTTTGTAAATCATTAAGTATTAGTTTCCCTTAATATTCCGATAAATCTATATTACTTTAACAAAACATAACACATATTGTACTAAGACGAATTTAATTTAGGGACGAGTTAAAATTTCATAGAATATCGTCCCTATTACATTATAGGGGTAACAGAGCCCCACAATGTCAGACTACGCATGAGAGACGCTGTCAAAACACTGATCGATCAGTTTGTTACACCTACGCTAAATTACTTTAATATTTAGATATATTTTATCTTATATACGTTTCAAAATCTGAGAATCTTTCCATGCATAACCGTGTGTGTTGTCCATCGTCCATTTAGTTTGAAAAACTGTGATAATTTTTTTTTACAATAGCTGAATTGTTTCGTAAAAAACAAAGAAAAATCACCCAAATTCCGAAAAAATATATAAAGTACTACAACAAACGAGGACTAATAAGTCGTCGATTATACGATACTGGAGGACACTCGGATTTAAATAAGATAGACCTTGGGTCTCATTGAACCAAATTATGTATGATAAGAAGTACCAGGAACAAGGATGGTATGAATGTACCAGTACCAAACGTAGAAAGTACAACAGTAATAACCCTGATTCTAGTTTTGGAATAAAGCGGTAAATGTTTCACACTAGTACAAAAATCATTTTAAAATCTTATGTGAGTTAAGTTATTAGTAATTAGGTATTATTTCACAATATTTGCATAGAAACGATAGTTATCTATTTGTTTATACAAACGACATATGTCTCAGTTGAATCCGGTCGTAAATAATTTCGTTCGTCGGAATCTAAATCTGTTACTAAGTGACGATATTAATGCGATAAAAATTAATAATTAACGAGAAAAACCACTTAAATTTTTTAACGTATATTTTTATGTTATATATTTAGTCTAGTTTGTGATAAAGATATATCTACAATCGCTATAAAGATATTTAATTTAAGACAGTCCGGGCCTAACAGCATCTGATAAGAATTAGTTTCTTCACAAATTAATACTAATATTTTGTGACCAATAAAATACGCCGATGGAATAGATATCGGCCATAATTTATTAATTAAGTAACATTTTATTTATATTTAATAGTTTTTTTACTCGATTTATATTGGGAGATGATAAAATCATAACGAATAGATTATTATCGACAAGCTAAGAAATCATTAAGAAAAATACAAAAGGATTTCTTTAGGTAAAAACTATAGATGAAAATGCAGTATATTTTATCAAAAAGACAGTCTTTATTTAAGAAATTGTTGATATCTTTTTGTAAATTTATATTTGTAAGATCTTCAACTTAGATTAGAATGAACATTTTTTCCATATAATTGGATAAATTGATGACTTTGTAAAGTGTGAAATGTCATGTTTAATGTTAAATAAAATAATATCGCTGGATACTAATTAGACGAGTTATTGCTTAAAGGCAACACGTCTATCGTATAATTAAAGTGACGATCCGTGCACATTGTGCGCAGACGCATGCTGAGACATTAAAGATACATTTATCTTTAAAATGACTAGTAAATTTTCACCTACATATTTAGCAAGAATTTTTATACTACTAAGTTTATCGTGAAATAGTCATATGTACAGTCCAAAAGACCGTGATATTTGGCTCGCTTATAGAGGATTCTTTCTAAACCGACTTTCTCGCTTATGGAGGTAGCTCGTCTGGACCAGAGAATGACTCTCGTCCCGGTCTCGCTAATCCAGGTTTGGCTGTATACCAAACAAAACCAAGGACCTACCCAAAGACATTGCAATGGTATCATTTTTAAAATACACCATTGTAGTTTGATACCAAGGTAATGTTTGACTAACATAATTTCAATCAACATAGAATTCTGTGCGGAACAGATGTTTGGGAGTGCCAGTGCGTGGCGCAGGCGCAGGCGACTCGACGCGACAACTAGGCCGCGCTATCAGCTGATCTGTCTTCGACATTAATGTGCTCCCTCGATGATTGCCCAAGGTCGGCATGGAAAGGCATTTGTGCGTGCTCTAACCTGCCGATATTGAAATAATGCTTATATTTAAACTTGTAGCGACATGTTAAAACCTGTCCGTAAACATGTTTGAAGCAACATTCCCTAGTCTGGTGTTTAAGCTTCGTCCCTCATTCTATGATTACTGCCGGTGACATGTTAATAGAAATTTAATACATATACTACCCAATCATAACTAATTACACGCATAGAATGGTCAGAAAATTGCAATAAAAATAATTCTTAGAAGTTTAACAGGGAAGGGGAAGTGGATACGGCGGGGGAGGCGACTTATAGGAACTGGAATTATCCTCTTGCTGTGCGTCTCCTTCGTCGATTACGGGTAGGCAACGCATCTGCAATTGCAGATGTCTATGGGCAGCGGTCGCTTGACTATTTCAGCGAATCCAGGTGACCGCTTGCTCGTTTGCCACTTTGTAATATAAAAAGGCAGAATTTTTTAACTGTGATATTTTGCATTAGCTGGTGTTTCTTGCTGAAATATCTAAATTGTAGAAAGTCAAGATCAAAGCTAGCTTTTTAAGAAACAATTAAAAATAACATAAAATATTTTTTACGATTTTAATTTTGCTGTAATCTTCGATTGTGCTTAAGTTTTCTATAAAATATATTTAATAGCTTAGCGTGACTAACATGACGTTTAGTAACTTGATTGATACATCCTAAGATGTGGTGAAATTTTATTACTACGTGCATCTTTGTTGCAGAATTACATAACGTTTTAGTTGGACGAACATGAAATTAAGAAGAAGCAAACCTATATTTAATGTTTGAATGTGGTAAACAAAGAAAGAGGCTACCTGAAGAAGCTAAATAATTATAAAGCTATTGTGTGTGGACAAAAAATGTTATAGTTAAATAAAGATTTTTCTCTTTTCTATGCTTGGCTTATTAAAAATGATGAAAAGGTGAAGCACGGAACAATCTATTATAGTCTTTGATGCATGGAAACGTCTTATGTGAGGATAAACGTCCACCACTGTTATTTCTAGAGTCTGGGCTGTTGCTCGCGATTTCGTCCGACTATGTTACTCGATGATAGCTTTCGTACAAGGAAAGAATTTTTGATATCGGCCCAGTAGTTTTCGAGTTACTACATTACATATAAAATTACAAATCTATCGTCTTTATAATATTAGATACAGATAGAAATATTAATTGTATAATATCAGAGTAATTATAGTGACAGTTTATAACCTCGTAAGATGATCTCCTTGACTGCAAAAGCTGAAGGAATGTCGTCTATTTGATACCAAGTAAAATATTATATCTAATACCTATGAAAACTATATTTACATTTATTAAGTACCATGTAGATGTAGAACAGTTCTTTATTAAATATTAACCGGACTTCTTCCTCGTGGAATTAAAAGAAGTATAACCTATGTTACTCGGGGATAATGTAGCTTTATAATGTCGAAAGAATTTTTAAATCGGACCAGTAGTTCTTGAGTTATTTCAATATATACAAAAATACAAAGTTTATCTCTGTATAGATTTAAAATATTATTTTATTTGGCGAAATATTTACCTATTTATATTTTAATAAGATGAAAAAACTCATTGAATTACTTTAATTTCGCTAAAAAAAATCTTGTATTATTGCTTTGACTTATATATTTTGTAAAAGTCGTTACGCGTTGATGTCTAATTAAGGCAAGTTATGACATCTTCATATTAAGAGTCAATTTTTTCTGATGATTTATTACTTTTAAAATTACTTAATACTAATTATTACAGTCTAGAAAAGGTAATATCACTACATAGTATAAAACAAAGTCGCTTTCTCTGTCCCTAAATCCCTATGTATGCTTAAATCTTTAAAACTACGCAACGGATTTTGATGAGTTTTTTTTAATAGATACGAGTAAAGTGATTAAAGAGGAAGCGACCCGCTCCGGCTTCGTAAGGGTGCAATTATTAGTATGGCTGTTATATACAACGTTCACAGTTGTTCTGTAGTGTATTTAGTATCGGCATTGCACTCGTGCAAAACCGGGCGGGTCGCTATTAATTCATATTTATAAAATAAAACTAAATTAAACAAAGAAAACGATGTCAAATTATAAAATGTGTTTAAAATACATTTTTCAACAAATATTTTATTTTGGTGAAGTCGTGTAATATAATTTGTAATCAGAACGCGAACGCGCGAAATTCCTTCGGCGCTAAGCAGTAGTTAGCATTGAGGCTTCAGCCGCTAGTTTATTGCGTAGGCCTGCGTTTATCCATTTACACACGTATCCATTCAATTTTGTCGCGGTATCCATTTACATAACTTTATTAGTGTATCCATTACGGATACGTTCATATTTCTTATTTGTATAAAATCATTGGTAATAAAATCAATCATTATAGTAACGACTATTGGTCACAATAAATATATTAGTCATTTTTACAATTGTGAAAGATGGATCAGTGTTTGTTTTAAGGAATCTCCAGAATAGCTGAACGGAACTCGATAAAATTATAAGTATACATTTTTTTTAAATCCATGCTGCCGGAGTCGCAGGCGGTGTTGCATTTGTGGAAGATACTGGCTGAATATTTTTGAGTTCATCATAGAGTTATGTCATTGTGTCAAGTGTCAAATGTTTTTTTCTAATTTTATCTGTCAGTTCTTTCTGTTGTCAAATATGCACGCTTTTCATAAAATAATAATTTGTTTAAATAAATCCTTAAATCGGACCTTAATATAAAATCTTTTGTAAAATAAAAAACTTTTAACTCAATTTTGGGACTCTTGTAAGTACTAAATATTTCTTACTGATGCTTATTTGGTCCACTTTGGAATATTTTTGTGTTTAAATGCTTGTAACCAGTGTGCTAGTAGCTAGTTCATAATAATTACAAAACAGGTTCATAAACTTGTAAGAGACTAACACCAGTCTATGTTTGTTTTTCTCACTGCGCCCGATTTAATTGCTATTTGACATTATTTATTATCCTCTTAGATTATCAATTAAAATATTTATGATAACAATCAACTAAGAGTTTATTTTGATGTTATAAATCGTTTTCAGCTAAGTTTTAAATTCAATGAAGACTTGCTTACATCTTCTAGCACTTACATCGTTTCAACACAGAGCGAGAATCATTCTCTGGTCCCGGCGGTCAACCTTCATAAGCTAAAAAGCTGATTAGAGGGAAACCTCTGTAAGCGAGACAAATATCGCGGTCCCTTGGACTCTCTCTTATGCAGGTTTGACTGTATTAGAAAATAGAGCAATTTTGTTATTTTTAATAGTTTATTTGGTTAGACCCATAGAGAAACTATGAACTAAACTATTATGACATAAAAACACGTTTAATTTTACTAAATAGGTTATTATGTCAAGCAAAGAATTTAAATTAATAAATATTTGGATACGTGTGACATATTCTTGACTTATTATGTTATTAATATAATATATTGCTTAAATTATGCATTAACTGTAGATAGCAGAATTTAATTATACATAATTAAATTATCTTGATTAATAATAACTTAATAATTAAAAGACGCAATTTATTAAACGCATGTGCTTTATTATTTTACAGAAATTTTCATTACAATGCAAAGAAACTTCGACTCTAATAAAATAAAACTGTTTGAATGTTAGTTAGAGAAGGAATGGGTTTTTATTTGACTTATTATTCTTACAAAATTAAAACATATGTGTGAAATATTTCAACTATCTTCTTCATCAATCTAGAATGTTCTTTATTTTTTTAATAACATTTTACGAAATAATAACAAAAAATGTTACAGACCGCATACCGTTAGTTCGCCAAAAAGAGGACATTAAGTGATTCAAAAGCAAATCCATGTTATACATCAAATTAGTATCTAATCAGTATACAATAAAGGCGATAATCGTGTGTATTGTGTCAGTGAACTTAATCTGCGGTTAGTATAGAAGCAAGAGCCGTGTAAAAAGTTGTGAGCGGTGTCATGCGTACGCGCATCGGGGTCGGCGACGCCTTACACCTGCTTATTTTACGCAATTACTAAACAATTACAAAAGAACTCAAAAACAATTCATTGCTTGTTTTGGATTGAATTTCAATCCAATACAGGGGAGGTTTATTCGGACCAAATAAACTCGTCACCAGTTTGTGCAGAGAAGTACGAAGAAACAAATGAATAGCATGATACTTAACAGAACGCGTGCTTAATAAAATTGCTATGCTATAACTACGTATTATGAGACGGTCACGAGCAGTAAGAATACATATTATAAACGAGACTGCAAATTAGTTTGTTTATTATTTATTAAATTACCAGATGTATATGTAGAGATGAAACTTAGCTGAACTAGAGGAAAAAAAACAGCATACAATCTTCGACAAGTTTAAAAATAATTCATAGATAAGACCGCCGTTTTAACGTAATCTATATGTATAAAAGAGTAAACTGACACAGCTATCAACACACAGCCGAAACTACTGGGTCTAGAGCCTCTTAATTTTGCTCAGTGGTTTCTGTTACCACGTAGACGAGCTCTTAGAAAGGATTTTACGAAATTCAATCCCGAAGGGTCCGAAATGTGGGCCCAAAGTTTGTATGGAGGAATGCGATTCCTTCTTCACAATTGCATGAAAATAAGAATAAATTATTTACAGCATCTATAATTAACTATGCCATTTAATAATTGTACAATTTTCAAAAAATCTTTGCTTTGAACTTCTAAATTCCACGCGGACGAAGTCGCAGGCGACCGCTCGTGATTGAATAAAATAATAAACGCATAACAAGCTCAGAGTTGTAGCATAAAATGATTATAATTCAATACAATTAATTATGTGGACGTAACGCTACCACGTGACCGGGACCGGTCGCAGCGACAAAGTAATGCGCACTCAACTATTCCAACTACCTACACTACTACAGCTGTATCCTGGTCATAAATTATTTATATATGTTTATATATGTGCTATAAATTGTCACTATTGAAGTAGAGATATGTTTGATATAGCTATCATGGGTTTTGTTCCCTTTGGTGGTGATACTACTGATCAACCAGCAATTAATCTGAATAGAATTAAATTACTCATTACTAAAAGCTTCTCGTTTCAAGTTCATCATGTCCACTACCTCATCCAACTCCCGTAGGGTCAGGCCCAAGGTTATTGTCCTCCACGTTAATCCGCCATCTCAGTCGTCACAACCTTGTTTATCATATCACCTACGCAATCCATCTATCTCTTTCTAGGCCTAGCTTTACAGGTGTACCCCCAATAGTAGTAGGGCCTATGTTTCCGCAAATCCACGACTGGCGCGTATTTCGCGTGGGAGCAGGTCTTGGATCACTCCAGCCAACCCAGCTCTCTAAACCCAGCAGCACTTTTATACCCCTAATTTTTATGTTTTTTTTAAATCTAATCACAGTTAACAGTTGCAAAAAATAATCGTTTTAGTCGTGTGCCGAATAGAGCACAATCATCTATCATTATATTTTATGGCCACGTGTCGATGATGTGTCGACTCCACGTCTCTGCAATCAAGAGCTCGCCGCGACGATGATTGACCGCTTAATGGACGTTTAGCCTTCGATTAGAAACGAGCCAGATAATTGTTATCGCACTCGATATTGCCATTGCTTTCTCTAAACTGAGGGTAGTTATAACTTGTAATACCAGTATGATATATAGCAGTTTTAATCTTGATTTTTTGTTTGATTTTTAACTACCTACCACTTTGGTGTCTATAAATTGAGATTGATAATTTTGTTTTATGATTATTAAGGAGTTTAGGCTAGTTAAAATCAGAAAAAAAAACAATATACCTATAAGAGTTCACCATAACCGCACTTGCCGAATATAAATTTAAAACGAACAAACGCAAACGGGTACATTGAATTGGCTTTGTCCTGCATACGTCCATCAATGCTGGCCAAGTTTGCCATATGCGGTGGCAGAACAATCTGTGACGTCACCAGCCCTGGCATTGTCGCAGGATAAGGCCGGGTCGTTCACACGTCGTGATTGACGACCGCTACGTGCCGAGCTCCTCACGGTCTCCTACTTGGCACTGGAAGGCGTCACTTCGTCGCCGCAATGACATCCTTTTTCGTCCTTATTATATGATGGACAGATTTCAAGCAACCAAAGCAGTTAGTCAAAGGTGAAAAAGGCTTTTGCGCCTCTCATGGTGTGATAAAGATAGGTGTCTTTTTCCTTAAGGGTCTCCCTAAATCTAACGGATCCCTTGCGGTCTAAAGTGACACTTAACTGTTGGTGAAAACGTAAGTAGTGTTAGGTGACATTTAAAATGCGTTAAAGGTTACCTAATATTTAGGGATTGTTGGTGAAAACGGCCATCAGAACAGCAATTGTCTCAGTTAAAGTTTAAAGTGTGTTCAAGTTCGTAGTGTTTTACTAATGTCAAAAAACATTGCAGACTAAAAATTAAATAGATTTTAATTTAAATGCTTGAATAATAAGCTTCCAATCAATGCCCTTTCATTCAATTATTTTTATAAACATTTATAACGCATCAGAAATCTCGAGCAACTAAAAAACCAGTAATTGGTGATATTAATCAGCGATCCCAGTAATGACATAACATTGGCCGAGCGCGTCTTAATTAAAGTAATTAGCACCGAAATGGACGCGTTAAATAATTACCGTAGACAATTAGGGTGCGTGGTCAGACTGACTTATTACCTTATTACTAATATGGTGTGGCTTATTTTAATTTGATTATTACTAAGGAAGTCACATTATAAGGAACTTAGCTATCTGCAAATTAGTAATCGATGTAGTGTGGAAGAAAGCCCTAAAATAGCCTATTTTTAACCAACTTCCAAAAAGAGTAGGTACTCAATTCTTCCATATATTGTCTTTAAACTGCGAATTAGGTAATTTTAGGGCTATTAGGACTTCGGATTTGGATCTACTGGACTATTGCTATACTATGATGCTAAATACTTTAGATTCAAATATAATTAATTGTAAATATTATTGTTTAGTGCATATACCTAATGTTTTACGCAGATAAGTATATGTAAAAGTTTATAACTACGCAATTCCAGTAAACGTGTTTGTGTGGCGCCTAGCATGTTATAGCTAAGCATAATTTATTATTATTTTAACCAAAGATATCGTAGGAATTATTTAGAATAGATAGGAAATTAATTTAACAGATGTTATTGTTCCTACTGCTTCCTACTACCTATTGCTGCTTAGACGAGCCGGCGAGTTTACCTCACAACTTCATTTTGACGTACAACCCCAAACTTAAATGAGCACTAAGAAGACGGTTATCGCCTATCCATACTGATCAGTGTTACCGACAGTAATTTGTTTTTCTAATAAATTCAGTAACATTCGAACTCTAGGCGATGATTAAAGGATGACTCACGATGCACCGTACCTCGTCCGGGCCAGGCCGAGAGTGTGTCCTTATAAAGTATCCGCTACAAAGTTTAACTTGACCGTGCTTTGTACATCACCCTGCTCGGCTACGTGCGTATATCTTGTATGGACATACTAACTTCTCTAGTTCGGACGAAGCCCGGCCCGGCCACGGTATGGTATAGTGTGAGTCATCCTTTAAGTCAGAGGTCGCTGTGATACGTTCGCGAAAGCCGTTGACGGAGAGAGCGATCGTTCGAAGCCTATAATTTATCGATACGCCTTTATAATTAACGTTTGCGTTACGTAAACATGTTTTTAAAATTCAGTGATATATGGTTTAGGAAAAGTCATATATTAAAAAACGCTTGTTTAATTTTAATGATCAATAACGGAATATTAAACTAGTTTGTGTAGATTTCACCAGTATACAATAACAATCAGATACATTCAACAAATTGATAATAATTTATGGCGCACAGTCGACAAGTTACTTAAATAAGCACCACTTTCTCTACCTCTTGGTAAAGCTTCTAGATAAAAAATAGACCAAATTGACCGATTTCACCAACCAACCCCTTAAGTAGTTTTAGATAGGTGACTTTTTGCTTAGAGGTCTCGCTAAATCTAACGGATCCCTTGTGTTCTAAAGTGACACTTAACTGTTGGTAACGAACGTCACTTACGTTAAAGTGAGTTTAAAATCCGCTAAGGGTTACCTAAAATTTTGGGATTGTTGGTGAAAACGGCCATTATACCTCATTCTAAAATCCTAATAAGTAAATATTTTTATTAAATTTTTAGTGTCTCCAATCTCGAAGTAATTTGTTATTTATCCTGCTTGACAATAGGAAGCAAGTGTTTTTTAATTGTTAATTTTCATCCTTCTTACGTCGAATATCTATAAAGAATGATTAACTCTAACCACATGTTGACGTGCGTTCCTCACTCGTTGAGCGCCAGTATTCATTTATGAACGCTCTTTTGTGTCCCTTCACCAGTATACCTCGACCCCTGTATCCCGGCGATCACGTTTGTTTTCAAACTGAAATGTAACTGGCTGGGTGTCAGAGTGCACCGGTCGGTCCAGGTGAGGCACAATACTGGCTGAGACAATAACGCCGATGAATATGCATGGTGTCGTCGCTAGTGCAATTTGGCCGGAACCGTCTTGTAATGACAATGTGACGAAAATAACACGTCAACTCTGTAGTGAGGATTCGCACTTACGAGTACGGCACGCGACATTTAAAAGACAGTTTTTTACTATCAACTTTTAATGACATATTAGGTACAGATTATTATATTTCAATAACTTAAAATACGATAATTGTATATTTACTGTTATGTTGAAATATAGTTCGACCCATGATGGCCTCCATTTTCCGCAACTCCACAACTAGCGCGTATTTTGTGTGACTTCACACACAACTTTGTATTTCTTCGCCGTTATGTGCAGGTTGCATCACGATGTCTTCCTTCACCGTAAGAGCGTCTGTAAATATGTACGTATGAAAATCGTAAATCGAAAAACACATTGGTACATGGCGGGATTCGAACTCGGGACTTGCAGTTTACAAGTCAAGTCATACTAATATTATAAAAAAGAAACTTTGTATTTTTGTATTTTTGTTTCTATTGAATTAACTCATGAACTACTGGGCCGATTTCGAAAATTCTTTCACCATTAGAAAGCAACTTTATCCCCGAGTAACATAGGCTATATTATTTAATTCCACGCTGACGTAGTCGCGCACAACAGCTAGTGTTAAATAAATGTTAAAATGAAATTTGTTGCATTTTAACGTTTGGCCGCAATTATAAAAGACTATATAAAATCAAATCTATATATCTTCTTTCTATTGAATTAAATAATTTATTTTAAACGTTCTTAATATCAATAAATTGCTTTTTATCTTTAGTGAGCTTTTTCCTCATTATATATGCATTTAAAAAGACCGAAACTGAACCAATAAAAATACTAGAAAGAAATATTTGTCAGATCAATATAAAATTAAATTAAAAAAAGAAAATACATAGATTTTATACTGTCGAAAAATTAAAATAAAATGGATATCTTGTTACAGATTACAAAAAATAGTTTTTTAATTTGGATTTAGTACCATAAATGGATTTTAATATCACTTGACCACGAAAAGAAAGTCCACTTTTGGCTAGAACACTAAATAAATAAAAAGAGTGAGATCATTTTAATAAATATCATTCGATGGAAAGCTAGATGAAAATTATGTTCTGTTTCTTTGTATTTGTTACCATTTTAAATTACATTATTATAATTAATTTAGAAATCAATAGAAAGTCTTTACAACAACCAGTATTTCTGTTTTCAAGATTTAAAGTAGTTGTATATTTTCATATGTATTGTTTTCTTTAAACTTAGAAAAAAAACAAATAATAAAAGTTTAAAAAATCTTAACTACTAGTGACATCTAGCGTACATCGATTAAAATACACAACTAATAATTTCGACCAACACATGTGCAACATTACGACGCGAAATCGAACAATAAAGAATAAAAAATGAAATTCAATCATCAATTGTCAATAGCGTTGCTTCGGAAACGTCTACTTTGCAATGCAAATCAGTTCGAATTCCTTCAATGTCACGTATAAAATGGTGAGCGGTAACCCTGCGCCGGGGTTACCTACCATTAACATATAAATAAAGAGTGATTCTCAAACTATTGATGGAGTTAAATGGTTCTTATTTATTGCTGAATTTGCATGTGTTAGCAACAGTTAGTGGTTGTTTGTTATTCTTGCAGCTGCTGAAGGCGCGAATGCACCGTGTCGTGAAATATTCATCGGAAATTACTTTAATAATTTGGAATATTTTCGTGGACGAAACTTGAGAGAAACGTATCTTAGGCTTCAGTATCTTATCCAGTGCTTTTTAATTAACTATGATAACTTTTCGAGTCAACGATTTGCTTTCGGATAATTATTAAATACGCCCAGACTAGGAAATCCCATCGATTAGATTAAAGTTAGAAATATACTGGATACACGAATTTCATCTCTTTCCTTCATCTGTTTCCTTCTCTGCTATTCTAATAAAAGACTATATAACTCTTGGTTGCTAATAACAAATCGTGATCACTCAGTAACTAAGCAAATCTCACTTCTTAATTTCAGTTTATTTATATTTGGTCGTGAAATATTGTAAAGCCAGCTACAGACTGTCAGTTTAACTGCATAGTTTTAACTATACAGTTCGATTGTGCAGTTCAAACTGACTTGTGTAACTGGCTTAAAGAATTTCTGGATAAAATAGATGAAAAACAAATAGCTATCGTTTAAATCGACAGCTGCGAAGCTAATCCGAATGATAGATAAATCATTTTTCCCACACCTTTAGTTAGTATATTTCTGATGCAAATTCGAAATAAAAAGCTATCGATAGAAATCAATGAGCTTATATTTGAATAATTCGCAAATAAATCAATAATCGCACGATCATGCTAATTTAAGAAGATATTTCGTCGGGGGCACGGTGTTACCGGTGTCACATTTTTTATACACGCATATTTACAGTTTATAATAGAGAATAGAGATTTATAAGCCATGTCAATATTGTATATTATTTTATTGGAAAATCTATTGACAGATTCTAATTTTTATTGCTCAACGCGTTTGTTTGGATATGCTAATCTTTTGGTGTCAATTTCATTTTTTTTTATTAATGCATTCTTGTTTTCAAAAATAGGTATAACTACATCAAAAAAGTATAATGTATTTATAGTTCTTATGAAATATAGATTTTTATATAATTTTAAACTTTCGCTATTATTACTAACATATTGTTCGTAAGGAAAGTTCGAAATATCGGGAACTCAAACGGCTATGAACAATATGAAGATTTTTATCATGAATTAATTTAATTTTTTCATCAAAATTCCTCAAAATCCCACAACCTATTTTGACGTTATACATAGCGGTATTTAAACAAAGGAATTTGGTTTTTTTTAACTACAAGAGCTATGATCGTCTGTGATACGTTGTCAACGGATGTAACCGTATAATTAGTTCGATTTTCAAACTGCATCCGTGTACAAATAGCCACTTAATCGATAACAATCAATTTGACTACCGTTCGAAAAGAAAAACAAATAGCATCACAGAATCAATAAATTCGCTATATTATTATAACGAAAAATAAGCTAAAACATTATCGTCATCCGGAAAGCATAATAGTATTTCAAATTGCCGAAACAATAGACTGGAGACAATGGACGGGTGAAAAAGGGACCGAATGCTTTTTTTTTTCTAAAAAAAAAAAACATTTTTTTTGCGAAAGACCTCTTTCGACAACAATCAGTGCACCGCCCTTTGCTTCGGTCTTGACTTTTTTGATAACGGTCCCTTGGTTTGTTTATTTTGTCGGCAGCGCGATGTTATAGGTAATGATTTTTTTATTATAAAAAATGTGTCCTACAGAATAACCATAGATAAGGTTAAAAAATGTTGTTTGAAGGATTTTGACATGATGTTAGCCCATTTGTTACGTCATTATTATAATGTTTTACGGGAACTGTCTTATCTTGTAAATTATATTGTTATTAGTTTAGTTTTAGTGTTACTCAATCTTGCTTCGATCTTTTTAGATTCTACTAGCGACCCGCCCCGGCTTCGCACGGGTGCAAATCTGTATAATGCTGATACTAAATACTGCAACGTTTGCAATGTAAGCGCTAAAAATGTGTAATTTACGACAGCATATTAAAAACCTCTAAATTATCAGTGTTACTTTACTATATTATACGTGAAAACCTTCATTATGAATCACCATATCTATTAAAAAAAACCGCATCAAAATCCGTTGCGTATTTTTAAAGATTCAAGCACATAGACAAACAAAAAAAAAAGCGTTATTGTTTTATACTATGTAAGGATTATTACGTAAAGATTGTTTTTAAGTCTATAAAGTGCTCCATTTTATAATTATTAGTGTAATTAGATATTAACTTTAGATATAAACATTATTTTATTTTCTTTATCGAAGTATCCCGTATAATCTGTCCCCACAAAAATCTAAAACCCGCTTAAACCAAAGGTGTATCGTAACGGCTCGAAACTGTTTCCGAATATCGTTAAGGAAGTAATTATATATTCTAATCCGACCCCGGTTCATATGTCACGGCCCGCACAATAAAGAAAAAAGTTAACAGCACACAAACTACCTCTGCGCAACGGTACAAGCTTTCTTCAAACGCCCTGAGAAAAAAAATACCAAGAATCGAATTTGTATGGAGAAAAAAAACCGCGAACTTCCTACAAATTCACGAAAACAATTAACTAGTACACACAAAAGTATTCCTTAATTCAACTGATATAAGCAATGTTTTCAAATAGCACAACCCTCGTGTGTAGTTTTAAAATTTATGCACGCATTTGCATAATGTGCATAGCCCCTAAAATTTATTGAATAAAAAAATAGGATGGGTAAAACTTTTTTGCATAAATTCTTACAAAGGAAACGGGTTAAACCATTCAGGAAGTGAAATGTCGTGGATCCGCTAACCTTGCGACTTGGGAATCAGAGCTCGCGTACTGTTGACAAGGAATATGTGCCATGTGCGATTGCAATAGGCAACAGAGTCGAAATACAAAATAGCAAACGTTACGCCATTCAGCGAACCGACCCCCGGCGACATACAATGAACCAAAATGTACCTGACTATAATTTATGCCAGAATATTAAGAGAATGTACCTGCCCTTTTTGAATATTAAGTGCAACCTAACCCCTGACATTATTGAATGGGGTTAAGATACTATTTGAAAAGGAATAATAAAAAAAATGCAAATAAACTGTCCCCGCGTTTATGCGAGGGGCACAGGTATGAAGAAAAAATCGCAACTGTACCCTGCTGCACAGTAAGTACCATGTTTATTTGTGCGCGGGCTATTGTGCAGGAATGCGGTACTTGCTGGCGACGGGCACTTGTCGCCTGCCGTATAATTTGGGTGTGCGCGGACCCTTTCTTATGCATATTCGCTTAGGGGTCGCGCATAGATAGCTCTTTTTTAATAGCGCTTTTTTTTACTAGGGAGCGTATGCAAAGATTTATTGTTATACATCGGGATGTGCGTGAGAATACTACGAGATAATCGAATTTGCCTATAGACGCATCCACCCTAGGCAACCCTTTGCATCGATTGAATGGACTTCATGGGAAAGATGTGAATATTCAAACAAGGTGTCATCGTCTGAATATCGATTGCCTCCGCGGCCTTTATAAGGACCATGGGAATTGATGTCTTCAAAAGGAAGAGCTCTTCGGGTTTTGCATAATCTATCGTAACGAGTCGATGTATTGTTCGATCTTAACGGAATTTTGTCCTTGGAAAAAAGGGTTGATCTTTGAAAAAATGTCGTTAAAAAATTGGACCGTTACAGTTTTTTATTGGACTACCGTAGCGGTATTGTCTAAGGATGACCGTCAGACTTGGTAACTGTACCATGTGTATGCGGTCGGCGCGGCGTATGACAAGTGTCAAACAAAAGAATGTTTGAATTATAATGTAAAATTAATGCAAATGTAGTTGTAAATCGCGAGCGACATGTCCACAGCGACGGCCGACGGCGAATTAATACAAATGATTTAAGAACTAACACCGAGTGGGTGATTGTAGACATAAATAGTTTCATTGACGTGTATGAGACAGATATATGTTACATATTAATTAATAACATCATATAATGTGATGAATTATAATAGCATTAATATAGATTTGTTTTATAAAACTGACTAGCTGTCTTGGTAATGTAAGTAACTTAGTAAGTAGCCTGTGTGTTCGTCCAGATTTTGTTCTACTTCTGTGCAGAATTTCCATCGTCCATTCAAAGTTTTCCAAACGAACGTCGGTGGCTCAGGGGTTTTGCTGTTGACTTCAAATCTACAGGTCCCGAATTCGAATCCCGCCATGTACCAATGTGTTTTTTGATTTTCGATTTTCATATGTACATATTTACCCGACGCTCTAAGGTGAAGGAAAACATCGTGATGAAACCTGCACATATTATCGGCGATAAAATTCAATGACTGAAGTCGACCAACCCGCACTTGGCCAGCGTGGTTGACTATGGCCTAGTCACCCGTTAGGGTAGGCTCCGAACCCCTCGGCGGGGACGTATAGTTAGCTGATGATGATGGTGATCCAAACATTCCCATTTATAACATTAGTAAGAATTAAGATTTATGCATGGAAATTACGACCTTCAATGATTGTAATCCTGCATAAAATCATCATTATGTCTTTACTTCTTCATAAAAATAGAGATCTTCCCTCAAATTTAATTCTTACATTCGCAATAATAATGGTTTCAAAATCTTCCATTGAGATAATCGTCTCCGTACATGGTCACAATATAATTATTTACGGCCGACGCATTGTAAATTGTTTAAAATTAAACGCACTAAACATCCGTTTTCATCAATTGATTTTACCTTCGACGTATGATTTATTGAAGGTAAAACCGCTTTAGTAAGAAACTATTATAAAGTTGCACTAACATAGTGGCTTAACCTTTGTTTTAGAATTAAACTATTTTAGATTCGATTCCAAATTATTTCGAAGTTGCCAAAAACTTAATTAAGATAATTATCATCGCCTTATTAATCAGACCTAAACATACTAACGGTTGAATTCTCAAACGTCACTCAAATATTTAAGACCGTCTTACATGTTAAGTCCATGCTTAAACTCCAAATCGTAGGCTATTTCTTTTAAGTTTGACACCACTTAGATTTTAAGTGACGCTTAAATTTGAGTAGTGCTTGAACATTCGGTCATAAATGTCTTAGATAAAAATATTATCTCGTCTCTGCAAATCCCTTTATGAAGATATAATAATATACAGAGTCATTCTATGGTCCAGACGAGCTACTTCCATAAGCGAGACTCGGATTAGAGAGAAACCTCTATAAGCGATACAAATATCGCGGTTCGAATGTACTAGTACATCACTTTCGGTACTTCAAAAAGAGCTTTTCTGTATAAAACGACGCAATGTCTACAAACATGAAACTTAGTAACAAATAAAAACCTATTTAAACATAGTAAAATAAAATATTTTAAATGTTATATTTCTTTATTGTTATTTTACATTAGTTATGGTTTGTTTACTTAAATTAACAATTTCAGTTAACCCTTTTTTATCACAACTATTATTTCTAAGTAATTTTGCTCTACTTTTTGCTCTATTTTTCCAAAACAAATAATTAGACCGACGGGCAGTATGGTGACGCAAGATCATTCAGAAAGGGTAAGTGCAAAAAGTCGGGTTGTAAAATATAATTGCGCTCGGCTAAGGGTTGTCAAAACAACACAGGTAAAGATTTTTTCGCGTGTTTTTTGTTAAAAAAATCTCTTACATATGGGGGAAAAGAATTGATAGTGATGTATAAAGTAATACATGTGTTTATTTGATGCTAGTATTTTGCCAATAAAAAGCTAAAAAATAGGGTGAAAAGTGTAATGTCAAGTGGCTTTTGACCTTTTTCTTTTAATCGGTGTTTTCCTTAAAAATAGATAAATGTTATTAAATAGAGTTAATAATCGAAATTGTTTTATTTTATACACTAGCGACCCGCCCCGGCTTCGCACGGGTGCAAATCGGTATAATGTTTGCAATGTAAGCGCTAAAAATGTGTTAATTTACGACATCATAATAAAATCCTCTAAATTATCAGTGTTATTCTATTATAATATGAATGTATTATACATGAAAACCTTCCTGAATCACTGTATTTATTAAAAAACCGCATCAAAATCCGTTGCGTAGTTTTAAAGATTCAAGCATATATAGGGACAAACATAAAAAGAGTTGTTGTTTTATACTATGTAAGGAAAAGGATAAGGATTATTAATCTTGTATTTTTTTAAATAAATGTTAAAGAACCTTTCCCTTATTATAAAAAAAAAGTAAAGTATTTTTTTGCATACAAACCTTTATCCACACCCTTAAACTCTCAGTTGCCTGTGTTCTTATTTCAAATTCTAATTTCAAAACGGTTACCTAACATTTTTTTTTGCAACGACTTTCTTCATATCTCATAAAGGAGTCAGCTAGTCACCGTGAAGCTTTTTGCTCCAATAAAAATAACACATTGTCCGTCATACGACTACCGGCTAAGGATTAAATTATGCAAATTGGTTAATAAACTTTTCACTCGTACAATAAGAATTCTTCGAGCTGCAGAAGATGTTATTGTTTTTTTTAAAGCTTTATGTCTAAGAATGGTGTAAGTGGCCAGCAAGCCAATTTCGAATGTCAACTGTTTAAAAAAAGTTTGAATAAATTAACGAATTGAGTTGCGAAACAAAAATGTTTTAAAGAAAATACTGACCGTTATTTTTTTTTGAGATGTAACAATAGTTCTTTTTCTACATTCTTACTTTTAAATGGTACTTCTGTAAAATAAATTGATTAAAAAGCCGTAAGGGTTAATTTCTGATTTTTCGGTGCAAAAGCAAAGAATCAAGTTTTAATAATAAGAAGAAATAATTACAATACTGTTTAAACGATTCGGTCCTAAAGGCAATAAAGCCCGGGACATACTGCGAGCGATCCCTTCGGAGTAATCCTCACTCATATACATGTCAAATTTTAATTGAATCTCCAGTTAAATATGTTTTTAACGAGACCGAGCTATCATCTGTACGTTATACCGTACTGACACGATCACCTGAACGCTTTTAATTGCATACGCCCCGGTGTGTACTCACCCTAATAATTGTCGGTGCGGTGATTAGTTGAATTTTGACAAAATATTAAAAATGTAATCAAGAAACATATTGGCTCTTATCTTTATGAAATTTTATCTGTGAGATTATTTTCAGAGTTCATTAATATATTTTAAAAATATAATTACGTAAATATAATAAGAATATTTATTAATAGTCATAATAACAATATATTTCGATTTTTATATAAATCGGTTCACCCAAAAATATGTTTGCCAAAAGTGGTGATAAAAGCCATCAAAGATACTTTCAAATTGGATAATATTATTTAAATATCAAAACTTTAACCTTTTATTTTTTAATTCCGAAACCCATTGATTTAATATTTTACCCCCTTATTCCGGAAAAATGTGTAAAATACTGCGATAAACGAGGACTAATAAGTGGTCGATTATACTGGAGGACACTCGCAAGTAAATAAGATAGACTGGGGTCTCATTGGACCAAATTATGTATCATAAGAAGTACCAGGAACAAGGATGTTCTGTATTTTGGAATAAATTTTATGAATGTACCAGTACCAAACGTAGAAAGTACAACAGTAGTAACGCTGATTCTCGTTTCGGAATAAAGCGGTTAGTAGTCAAACGACGGTGCTGATCATAAATGAAGCTAGTTATTCTGAGCTATGGCCGTTGTTTAGATATACGCATGCTTTCGTACAAGCTTTTATAAACAAAACTCTACCATATCAAGTATCCGTATATGAATGCCACTTTGTTTATAAAATAAATTAATTACTCCTTTTTCAGTATAAAATGTAAAAAAATGAAATGTTATCAGAATGAGTGATAAAAATAAAATAATTAATTAAGCGTGTAGCAATATCTTTCGGAATGCGCCGGCTTCGACCGGACGACGAAATAGTAGCTCTCGAGCGAAAAAAGCACGCCAAATGACCGTGAGCTGGTATCGAGAGATCGATACATATAATCGATACTTATAAATCGAGTCTGTTATGAGACGATAAAATCGTGCGGCGATCGCCCCCGGCTACCGGGCGTCGGCCTAAGCGGCGATTACTGGCCGCTCTTCTTATTGCCTTGCCGCAACTCGATGCGAGATTATCGATAAAATAATTAAATGGTTACTCTCGAAATCGATTCTCGAGTGTTGTTATCGGGGACGTGTTATTTGTTCCCTTTTTCGGCTTCGCGAAGTAGTTGTCGACTCCCGAGCCTGTTTCGTGCTTTTTTCCTTGGGCTAACTTCGACGGTGTGCTGAGAAATTACTCGTATTAAAATAAAAAAGTCGCATTACATGTAACGTATTATTTTCTACAAGGAAACTATAATTAACAAAAAAATGCGTCATTTTTTTCTCTAATGTGATGCTAAAGGCACTGTTAATATTTTTGTATTAGCCCAATATGTCCCTAAATTATAATTCTTATTAGCTTACAGGGAGAACTTTGACCAACAACTGTGTTGACTTAAAATTTGATTTTTACTATGGCATTGTTGCAAGCTAGGCATCATTGAAGTTAGGAAGAATGCGTTATAATGGAATGTTCAAAATTTAATTATGCTTTGCAGAAGAGATGGATTGCAGGACTAAAATTAAATTAACATGTTTAACAGCGACATACAATCTTAGAAGTGTAGTTCGAGTTAGTTGATGGACTCTATTTTCGTAACTCCACGACTAGCGCGTAATTTGTGTGACTTCACACATATCTTTGAATTTCGTCGGCGTTATGTGCAGGTTGCATCACGATGTTTTCCTCTACCATAAGAGCGTCGGGTAAATATGTACATATGTAAACCGTAAAACACATTTGTACATGGCGGGATTGGAACTCGGGACGTACAATCATATTTTATTATTGGGCCAATGCAATATGTTAAAATGACATAAAGGATCAAAGCAAGTTACAAAATCTAATTAGAACTAAATACAACTTTGAGATGAGCTCATGTTTTAGGTTTCATTTACACAGATTTAGTTAACACTTTACCCGTGAGAACAAATCGCTATATTTTTGAAGTTTAATTGATAACATACTCAATTGGTATTCCAGCATTGAGTCTCCAGTTTATGAACACTAAAAAAACTAAAAAAAACTATGAAAATAAAGTTGTTGAAGACTGCATAACATAAGTATTAGTAGGTTCCTACTCGTAACTTAGGCGTTAACTGAACCATCTGTCTTATATGATTTATTTTTTGGCTCCAGATAGACTTATGTTGAACTATGGTGTGTATTTGAAAGTAATATGTCAGAAGAAACGGCTTTGAATTTTTTAAAATATGGAAACAATAGACTATGCTATATGTAATCAATTTAATAGTAAAATTAATAACACGCTGGCTACGTCTTTACCAGGATATTAGTGGTAGACAAAAATCTATTAAACAAATTCAATTTTAATCGTATCTTAATCTCAATAGTAAAAGGCTCCGTAAATTAAAAAGATTTGCCGATAAAGATGTTAAGGTGATAATTACCGAATATTAAGAATCCCTCAATAAAAACGGTGACACATTTCTTAATTTGGCCGCAAGAGGGCAACGGGGGCGCTGCGGGGCGGGCGGGCGTCTCAGACATCTTAATTGTAGCCGTGATAACTACGCTCTTAGTGATTTATAATGCCCTCTGAACGTATTAGCTTTGTCGGCTGGACACTTATCGGCGGCTCCGAACGGCTTCCGCTCCGCTTCGACACTTTTTTCTCGTTTTCGAGCGCCCCCGAGTCTGTTGCGTTTTGTTTATTTACAATTGATATGCTCTTATGATATCCAAAGACTCTTGAAGCTAAAAACAAACAATGTCCTGACAATGACGTCCTGACGTATTATCAGCAATTAAAAAATCTATGACGATTGTTACGGAATCCTTAACCCAGGGCTTCATTAGACTGAGTTCGCGAAAAAAACTGAGATTTTGCTTTGGATGAGGCCGTTTTTTGCGTGACATCGGTCTAATGAACCCCTAAGGTAAGAATGTTATAAAAATATGTTGATTATTCCTAAATAATCTTCACATTTACATAATAAGTATGTAAGCTCACTTGTGTAAAACTAGAATGAGAGAATTAAAAACCTTATTCAATCGCACTTGTAGCAAAAAATACATTAATGATACTCGTATTTTACGAGAAAAAGATTAAAGAAATAAATTAAACCTTTATAGAAATAAAAAGATACAATATAAAGCACGCCGAATGGGTATCGATGACGTTATTTGGCTGGTGTACGCTAATACAGTCGGTAGCCGAGAAAAGGTTATTTAGAAAAACAAGAGCGTGTGAGACGCACAAGTGATGAATTGACATGTTACCGGGGCCATTAGGAGGCTGAGATAAGGAGCTATTTAACTCAATCCACGGCATACGCACCGACCGCCTTAAGACTATACGGGATGTTCTAAAAACTACAAATTAGTGTAATAAAACTAAATATGCTGGCATCAACTCAAAAATATTGCGGTTTTATCATGTGCGCCATTTCTTTTGTTTTTTTTTGTTTTTTCAATTACCTACTATTTGTTATTATTAATGTTATTTTTCCTTTTTTGTATTATTATTAATTGTAATTTAGTGAAATATGCCATGTTTTTATCTCGTAGTAGCTGTTCATATTGTTTTGATTTATGGGGCTAACATGTTCTAATAAACAAAAGTCCCCAAATAAATAAAGAGGAAAAAAAAGCGTCTTTCCTTAAAATAAACGGGATTTTTCGTAATATTTTTGTAAATATATAAAATGGGAATACCCTGTTATAAACAAAGGATATTAGAAAGATTTAAAAAAAAAACTGTATCGGTTTTCATTTATAAAAACATCCTGTAGAGTGTCCGGTGAGCGAGGAGTGCGATAGGCGCAGTTTATGTGAGTGGTGCAGCTCGCCCGGTAGCCTCGTTAATGGGAAGCGGCTTCCGTCAATAAAATAACTCCGATCCGTGCCTAATGTAATCCCTCCCCGACCTGCCCTCGCCCGTGCCCAGTGCAGCTTTCGACCAAGCAATTGTGCATTACTTAAGAACAACGCTTACTAGCAGTAGTAATAGTAGTGCTTTGTGTCTTTGGGTACAAGAATACGCTTGTCCCCGTCGCGTCAAAGCAAATGTCGGATTACAATTTGTTGAGCGTCGGTGGCTCAGGGGTTTGGCTCTTGACTTGTAAACTGCAGGTCCCGAGTTAGAATCCCGCCATGTACCAATGTGTTTTTCGATTTTCATATTGTACATATCTACCCGACGCTCTTAGGTGAAGAAAAACATCGTGATGCAACCTGCATATGTTGGCGAAGAAATTCAAAGATATATGTATTCACGTAAAAACGCGCTAGTCATGGAGTTGCGGATAATGGAGCCCATCATGGGTCGAACCTTACCTTACCTTTTTTCTTTACAGTTAACACAAAATGTCATATAATTCGTTCTAATTCTTCACTACGCTTACTATTAGTAGCAATATGAGTGCTTTGTCTCTTTGGGTACAAGAATACGATTCTCCCGGACGTGCCAAAGCAAATGTCTAGTTAGAACTATCACAAAATGTCATCTAACTATTTAAGCTTAGTAGTATTTCATATTAGAAACAAATCGTACTAGTAAAATGTTTTAATTGGAACCTTCGCTGTACAGTTAAAGGTATGAAGTAAAGTCGAACCTGGATATGAGAATCCGTGGGACCGCAATATTTGTCTCACTTATAGAGGATTCTCTCTAATCAGGTGTTTTGCGAGTTGTCCACCGGGACCAGAGAATGATTCTTGCTCCAGGTTTGACTGTACTAGTAACTGAACAGACTATCAGTAAATAATGCTTGCTGTTAAAATAATTTAAGAGAAATCTATTTCAGATGCGAAATTAGCAACAATTAAAATCTGAATAATTATCAAATTGAACATTAAAGCAATGATTTAGTCATTTTAATTTCTTATGCGAATTAATTAAGACGCACTTTAAGTAGATTTTTTCTCAATGTTTTTGCGTTGTTCTTGATATGCTTATTATAGCTCGCTTAGATTCACAGCAAAAAGTTCTACAATAGATTAATAGCCAATTGGACTGCCGTGCGCATATTAAAGTTATGTTTGATAATATAATTGAATAGAAACAGTAATGGAGGCTTACCCAAAGTATCTTTCGATGGCGATATCGCTGGTGGAATCGACAAAAAATGAATAAAACTGGCAATGACATTCGATAAGTCATGTGCTTGTCACGTGTCAGAGATCGAATGTCTTTGTCAGTTTCATACATGTTTGATGTTTGCTATCGAATCGCTTTTTTTTATTAAAACTATTGTAAAACTACAGACTCGCGGTCCGTACTCTTCTCTGCTCTGTTATTATTGTTATCTTAGATTATTCAAGAATTTAAAAACCATACTGCAAAGAGAGAATAAAGAAGTGTCCAGATTCACGGCTTAAAGTGGTTAGCGTTGGAAAAATTCTAATCTGTAACAAAGTGGCTCCAAGGCTGGAGTGGTCGTTGATATCGGTATCTAAAGATAAGGCGCCCACGACCGTGTGCGCGCCGCCTAATTAACTTGTTCATTAGGGACCGCGTGCGTGTACTGCCGGACAACTCTACACAATAGCGTCCGTGCATTGCCGATTGCCCCATGTTTATTGGTAGGACTATACCGACTTTATTAAGAACTAAGAATTGAAGCTACTAATAGATAATAAACATTTTTTTGTTTCCAGAAATTTCTTTATGAAGAGAACTCAAAATGTTCTAAAATTATTGTGTTTTACTTTACCACGAAAACTGGAGCTTCATCCCTTTCTTAACTACTGGAGTTTTTGTAAAGCAATACTAATGTGATAAAATGCTTACCGTCGTATTTATAAACGAGCAATAGCAAATTCTTCAGCAAAAGTAATGACTTGAGCAATCACTTTTAAAGTCTTCTACCTTTCTTGTCTATTCTAATTTGGATATTATTTCTATGATAATATTATGTTTAGTCGAATTTTTGAAACTAGAATTTCTTATTAGACAAATAATTGTACAATTCTATGTCTGAAGAATTGTCATTGGTTTTTTACTTTGACAATAAGAATCCATATTGAATCTTTTTAATACATAAAATACTGCCTTTTATATAAGTGAAGAATTCTCACCGTCATTACAACAATTAAAAAATAATTCATATTGTTTTTTTTTAATAAATAAACTGCGATGGAAAAATACTGTTACAAGCGTTGATATGATATCCAGCTATATATGGGCATAAAGAGATATAATATGATATACCTTTACTATATCTGTTATATAAATATTGGCTTGTCATAATTTATATTTTATGATCATCTAGCGACCCGCCTCGGCTACGCATGGGTGCAATGCTGATACTAAATACACTACAGAAAAACTGTGAACTTTATAACATAATAATAATAATTGCCGTGCGAAGCCGGGCCGGGTCGCTAGTTATACTTTTAAACCTACCTTATGAATCACTATATCTATTAAAAAATACCGCATCAAAATCCGTTGCGTAATTTTAAAGATTCAAGCATATATAGGGACATACATAAAAAGAGTTATTGTTTTATTATACATATATAATAGTGTAAATTTTTTTTTCGTTTAAAGGCGTGGTAGCGCCATCTAACAATCCTGCCTGGAATTCAAGGCTTATTAATTATACATTTTTGGTGAAATAGATAAACTACGTTTTGCACGACCGCGAGTTTCCAGCAGCACTGTGGTTTACCCAGAGTATTTCGATTGGCGATATCGCTGATAGGATCGACAAAAATGTATGAAACTGACAATAACATTCGATAAGTCATCTGCTTGTCAGGTGTGAGATATCGAACGTCATTTTGTTTGCCCTGGTGTTGAGTAAAAAAGAAAGCTTTTCAGGTAAGAATTACTGGGCTAACTTCGTAAAATTAAAATGTATTTGTTTATATTTAAAGTTGTTGAATATTTTCTGTGTCGTATAATTAAGGAAGAGCTAAGTTGGACACGTTGACGGGTCCAAATGCGTCGTCCGCGGTACAAGAGATAAGTGTATTCAATACAGACTCGATTTATTTGTGCTTTTTGTCGGCGATCGAATGTTACAAGCGACACAGAATATATTAAGCTACCGGACTTTGACGGGGCCACGGGCGATAATGTAAGTGCTCCTTTTTATTTATTTACCTCATGATAACGAACCATTTAAGGTATTTCAAACACTAAATTGGGATAAAAAGACAACTCTGGCCAACACACGGATCGAATTTCGATACGAGATTTCGCTCTGAGGTCTTTATTTTAAATAATTTGATCTCATCAGTCACGTGATATGGCTACCTTAAATAAAATGAAGCCAAGCTTCTAACAGCGTAAAGGTTTACAGACAAACCTGGATAGGCGTGACCTGGATAAGCCAGAAACCTCTATAAGCGAGACAGAAATCGTGGTCCCTTGGACTCTCACTTATATAGGTTCGATTGTATTTAAAAGTTACAAGGATACATTAGTAAAGGAACTTAGTAATTTCATTATTTCGAAATCGCATTAGAAAGTTTTTTTAAAGTCGGGAAATAGGTGATTGTTAGATCGGGCTTATAGCAGCCGACGTTAGTCCCTTTTTAAGTCTGTGATAATCCCTCGGCGGGTGAATCGTACACGCTTCAAGATTTATGGCGTCAATTACGAGATCCGAATTGTGGCTCGCAACAGCCCGCTTGAGGTTACATCGACGCGCGAGACTGACAACTTTTGAAATCCTAATTTATTTTTATTTCAGAAAACACATTCGTTTTGTACTGGTACTCTATTAGAAAATAATAGCGAAAATCTAATTGAATACTTTCGTATAACTCCACCAAATGAAGTTGGTACAATACATTGAGATGGTAACATCGCCGTTGAAGTAATGGAACTATAAAATCCTGGATAACACAACTTATAGTAAAAAGCAGGCGCACGATTCTAAAATGGGTAAAGTATCGAGGCGTCGGCCGGCGCTGCAGATTGCCCATCGCGGTCACGACCCTGCGATATGAAGACGTAGGGTTGCCGGCAATTAGCGGGCTCAGGCGCCGTGATGTTGCCGATAAGGTCAACTGGAGAAAGTGTTTACCCACTGAAGATGGTATTGATACCTTTAAAAATCTTTAATGTTACTGCAGAATAGACGTAATTCAGTTGAAATGTAGTACATGAATCGAAACTACCGCCCTCAAAGTCCTAAAGTCACCAAAGGAATCTTAGTGTAATTTTAAGTGTCCTAAAGTCACCAAAGGAATCTTAGTGTAATTTTAAGTGTCCCAAAGTCACCAAAGGAATCTTAGTGTAATTTTAAGTGTCCTAAAGTCACCAAAGGAACCTTAGTGTAATCTATACAGCACAAACTCAAAATCGAACTAACTTTAAAGCGTTCCACTCGTATACGACGGTTACTCTATAAATTGGTGCCGACAATTCTTACCAACACTATCGTATCGAAGATAATAGCGCATTCCAATTAGAAATCCCGTTTCTATCGTATCTTTACCCTTCAAGGTCAGTTCGAAGCTTATTACGTACAACAAGGGAAACGCATTTGAGCGGTCGGTAGCCGAGTGTTAAAGATAACGGGTTCGAGACCGGACCGCGTTATCAGCGTCTACGTCCAGGTATAAGATTAACAGGTGGTCATGTGGGTGTTAAGTACGTTCTATTTACTAAGAAACCAAAGTAATTAAATACAATAGAAATCTTATTAGAGTCTAAACTCAAAAAGTTGTAAAATTATTAGTAATCGGAAGAGATTTTATTACATTTGGAGTACTCAATTACCTAAATATTTTGGTAGTCAAATTCTAAAATTTTTAACATAAAAAACTGTGGTATTCTATATATTTTGGACAACAAGAAAAAATACAGCTAGTAAGACACAATATACTCGTTTAATATTAAGTTTTCTTATAAGAAATTCTATCTATTGTAGTTAAGCGCAACTTATCTATAATCATAGTTAACTCCTAGGCAAGGCACATGTACCAGGGACCCATGAGTCCGCAGGAGGTGCATGTTCTCTCGACTGTCAAGTGTCGATGGAAAAATGCAGCTGTAAGTACTAACTGCGCGATCTTAATGAGAGTGGACAAACTGGATGGCCAAGGGCCTGTCGGAAAGGATATAGTGGACATGTCGTATTGCAATTATTTGCACATATATTTTTTAAACAGAGATTTTTTTAAATCAATCAATTAATCAAGTTATTTTATTAATAGTGTCTTGATTTAAAACTTTATAGAACAACACTTTTACCATTTTAACCTACCTTTCTAATAATATCCCATTAGATTCTTATAGTCACAAATATACTACATTTATTGTTCACTGCGGGGTCGTTTAATTTTATTTCTAATTGTAATGGTCAATTTACAACAATAAAATTGATAGTCTAAAAAATAGGAAAGTAAAAATAGGTCATGCTCGTTCAGATTTATAGTTGAACATTTATTTTTAAGACACATAACGATTCTTGAAGTGCAACTTCAAAGAAACTATAAAAAATCTTAAAACATTTTACTCGTTTTGGCCTTTCACTAGTTTTCGACTTAACTGTCATCTCGCATGTAAGGTTCGTATTGAGAATTATTTGTGTAAGTCCTTTGGTAAATCTTATCCATATTACTTCTGTCTTGCATCGAGAGTAACTGGCGCCCTAAAAGGTAGTGGTATCATTACGTGGACCGGTCGCTACTGTGTCCACTTCTACGCACTTCTGCTCGCCTGGTAGCCGCCGAGACGATTTCGAGTGTTGTTTTTATGCATATCTATGTGTGTATTGCTATTGAGATGATGTCCAGCTATCCTGGAGATTATGTGCTAAAGGATTTTATACCCTTGACCTTTGTGTTAAAGTTCAATAGGGAAATGACAGCTAGAAGGTTGGATGTTGAATGGTATTGCGGACGATTCATTCACGTTCTTGCATTTGTTCTCGTTATCTTGATCAACTTACGTTATATTAAACGAACAATAACAGAAATAATTGTTTCTGATATGCGACATAATAAAATTAAAAAAATTGTGCTAAAAAGTGCATCAATACTTAATCCCGACAGAAGCGAATCTTATTTTAAAGAACTTAAATTAGCGAGCATAAACAATAGACCACCTGTACTAACCAACTGTCTTTTGTCCGATAGTTCATGTTTTTTTATCTTATTTGTTAGACACAAAGCCAAAGTATTTAACTCAAGAGAAATCGCCTCAATATGCAGTCGAAGCTAATCACATTATTACATGCCATTTACTTTATCCCAGTAGCAGGTCCGAGCCACCGGGTGGCACACGGTAGCTCGTACCACGCCCTCTGAAGGTACTCGCACTTAATAGGCATGTTGCACAACATTTATTACTCTTTATAACTTGAGATGAGATTAGTTCGCGTCATCTTGGTCATCTTGATATTAACGAAGTAATCTATGGATGGCATTGAAATTGGAATAGGAAGGGATAGTTGTTAATAATTTTTATTTAGGCAATATTATAGTCAACTCGGAAAAATATCAAACACTCAGACCATTTTTACTTTGAATACAAGTCTTTAAGACCAGGTTATAGCGTAACATAATACATATTTTTGCCTACATATTTATGATACAGTCAAACATGGATAAGCAAGAAGTCTCTATAAGTGAGAGTTATTCTCTGGTATAGACGAGCTACCTCCATAAGCGAGACACTCGGATTAGAGAGCAACCTCTATAAGTATGATAAATATCGCGGTCACTCTCGCTTTTATAGATTTGACTGTAATACTTTTATCATAATATTTAGTAAGATTTCCTTTATTCTCACGGCTTCCATCCATTAAAAGTCGTTGACCAGCAGATAAATGTAAACAAAAAATGAAATCGTTTACAGCAATCAGAATCGTATCACCATGCTTTGAAACATTTGAATATCGTGATCAAACGATGCTATTTCTCGTTAACAGCTCGGAAAAAGAGTTAAAGCTTAAATAATTAGTCGGAATTATGCTAATTGGCGCTAGCTTTTTGTTTTAGAGCAATTGCGCGCCGGAGACGACTCGACGCGAGACATAAATTTAAATACATATTGAATTATGGAGGGAAAAACATTGCACAATAATTGACAGCAGGAATAAACAGGACTAAATAATTTATGTAACAAGCTATTAAGTTCTTTATTAGGTTGTTGAAAAGCAAATTGAAATTTACTGGGACACGAATTTGGCAATCGAGAAAGTAGACATGCATTTCTTCAGTTAAATTGAGAATGCTCGTATGCAAATTGAGTATGGCGGACCATCTTAACTTAAAATGTACTCGGGACAATAAAAAGTATGGCAATGTGTACATTAATTAAGCAATACTTCGCATCTTCAAAATAATTAGCTTCCAAAGGTCTTCATATCGTTAAAGTTTATAGATTTTAAATTGGCTATAATAGATTTAAGACTTTTTCCGTTACACATTTGTCTTACCAAAACACAATAGAGACTAACCAAGTTCATCCATTGAGTTTTCGATTGTCCAGAACATGGGTTTTACTTAACTATTTATTAGTATAACCATCATTATCTGTGAACCTATTAAGAACATTTAGGAGAAGCCTTGGTAACGTCATTGACAAAGTATTAGCCTTGTGCAGCGCGCCCAGGCGTAAAGTAAGAATTATTGAAATCGGCACGGTAGTTCTTGAGTTATTTCAATACACCCAAAAATAAAAAAAATCAAAAGTACAAAGTTTCTCTGTTTATAATATATGTGCGCCTTTTGCGTAAAACTTTTATGTTATTTTGTTACCCCAATGTAAACAATACGTCGCAATTGCAGAATGTTTCGCAACAAACAACATTAGGTTTCGATTGTTGCGTAACATGTATTGACATATGCCATCCCTTACATAACCTTTAAAATAACAAAGACAACGATATGTATTAAAACAAGTGTCGGCAGTCAAAACTCAATAATGATAAGATCTTACTCATTAATGGTTCAAGTTTGTCATTGATCTTATCATTAAACGAAAATTACATGCAATAAATTGTCACAATTAAGTTAAATAACGATTAAATATATTACTTTACGGTATTTGTATTAGTTATAAATTAATAAACATGTTTTTTTTAATTAGATTTATTTCACTACAATTCATTTTTTATTGGAATTGACAGGTGACGTAGAAGTTCGAACGAAACACTTCTTTAAATTATGTACGTTTCTCTCTATTCTGGGTCTCATATAAAAAAATCTTTATTATAACACAGTAAAGCCAGCTAAAGTCTCTCAGTTTTAACTGTACAGTTCGACTGTGCAGTTAAAACTGATGTGTTTAAGCAAAACTGAGAACTGTACAGTTCGACTGTGCACTTTATGTTGACGTGTGTACGTCAGTTTTAAAAAACTGAACATCTGTAGCCGGCTTTAAAGAATATTTTTATAAAGTCGCACAATATAGCCAACATAAAGATATATTTTTAACTTTAGATTCAACTTTTATATTCTACTTTACCTTTTCCTATCGTAAATTATCTATTTTTTTCTATACCACACAACATGTAATACAAGTTTTATCTATTTAAAGTTTAGTTTATATATTGTAAAGGAAATAAACACGATATCTAAGACTTTGATTAATTATTGGCCTTTTAGCTTTAGATTGCACAAATCCATTAATACCGGAAAGTAAGCGTACTTGATCAATTAGATACATCTAATGGTCGCACAGATAATATATTTATAGCATATGTACAGACTGTCGGGTTTCCTTAAAAGGTTCAATTTTTTACCCGCCTTTTTAGGTTACTGTAGGATAATTGGCAAATGCCACATCACTCAATGTCATTTCAGAATTCAGAATTTGCTTCTTACTCTACTAAGTGTTAAGACACGTTTTATCTAAGTAAATACAGGATGTCCCGTAAGTCGACGTCAAAACTGACACAGGTAATAGAGGAAGTCCTAAGAAACACCAGAAAAATATAAAAAAAAATCTATGGCTAATAGTTTTTGAATTATAGCAGTTTATAACTTTTCGAAAAAAGTACACCCTGCGTTGATTTTTTAGCTCCAGTAGCTACAACTCTTTACTTTTTTTTAATTTTTCACCAGTTTTGGCGTCGACTTACGGGACAACCTGTATAACTATAAAAATATTTCTTTTGATATAAGTTACATTGTGAGTGTAACTTTTTGTGGTGATAGGAATGTCTTATTACCCATTTGTAGAAGCTATGAACATCTTTAAAAAAGCTATAAAGACCATATTTGTTGATGTTTAGGTTGTAATTGAACACGTCATTTGGCTCTTCCATGCTTTTAAAGTCGCATTCTTGCCTTAGAACTTTGTGCTGATTTACATTTTTTTTTAAATTTTGGGTCAAATATTGTGGCGTGGGTTTTCCATCATTCATCACCAGCTCACTATATGTCCCCACTGAGGGGCTCGGAGCCTACCATAAGGGGTGACTAGGCCATAATCAACCACGATGGCCAAGAGCGGGTTGGTCGACGTCACACATATCCCTTCATTTATTCGCCTATATGTGCAGGTTGCATCACGATGTTTTCCATCACCGTAAGAACGTCGGTTGTCATGTACATATGAAATTAGAAAATCGAAGAACACATTGGTACATGGTGGATTCGAATTCGGGACCTGCCGATTACAAGTCAAGAGCTAAACCCCTGAGCCACCGACGCTCAGGGTTTATTTTTGATTGGTTCTTAATGATTTAGATTAAAAACCAAACATATTTTTATAAAAGAACTTCTTAAGTAAGTATGATAATTAAGCATTAAAAATAATACAACCTGTGTATCACTTAATTTACAATGAAGTCCCGAATAAAAACTCGATAAATTTTTAATTTAAAAATTGATAAGATCAAAGTATTTTATATTAGGATTAAATATAATGAAACGATTGTAAATTTAATTTATTAGTACTAAATCACCGGATGTTCAATGAATTAAAAATTACATAATAGCGCAATTAAATTTGCATTGCCTGTGTGAATCGGCGAGCTTGTAATGTTGGTACTAGCTGAACTGGCATGTGATTGGTCAATTTCAATCGCCAACATCGGCTAGTAAATTTATAAACTCAAACATATCTTACTATAAGACAGTTATTTTCCTATTTCGTCAACGGTTACATTCCATTCTATAAAATAAACTCAATTTAAAACAAAGGGCTTCACAATTTACATTAATACAATTCAATGCCTCGCTATAAAAGCGAAGTGACGATAAATCGAAAGTAAAGATCCATAAATAAAATAAAAATGAAGCATCGAACCCAAAATCCAGTAGCTAAGAGCTGTCTCTTCAAGCAAAGCGAAGGTACTTACCGGCCAAAGCAAAAAGAAAACAAACCAAAAGATTTATTGTGTATCGATCTTGAAAAGAAATCGAAAAGCAGTAATCTTATTCCTATCCCTTTCATTCGTATTGTCCATCTCGCTCTCCATTCAATGATCTCGATGTTGGTACAGAATTTTGATCTTATTTTACGATTAAATTATGATGAATGAAATATTTACAACGTGCGTCGACGTATCGTTCGGTATTCGAATATAGTTATTGATAAACGGTGACTAGAATAAACCAAAATTATAATATTTTGGTACATATTTACGTTACGCTCTTAGGTTAAGGAAAACATCGTGATGCAACCTGCACATATCGCCATTGTATGTGTATTCACGCAAAATACACGCTAGTCGTGGAGCTGCGGCAAACGGAGCCCATTATGGGTCGAACCTTACCTTATAATATTTTGACCGACAGAACTATATTTTACTGGGGCATGTATGTCATAAGATATGGACCGATAAAGATAACTGAACCGATGGGCTTATCTCAAATTAAATTATGACCACTCACTAGCGCGTCCTTGTCAAAAAAGTGTTACAAGATATTTGTTGTACTGCAGCAGTCATGTTTTTTTTATTTTATGCCGTAAACTAGCCACGTTTGCGCCTCTCCCACCAGGCCGAGTATCTCTATTTGCCAATAGTTAGTGTCTACCCAAAGTAAAAGGAAGTCTTTAAGGATAAATTAGACACTAACCGCTTTAATCTTGTATCTTTGTATAATACTTTCTACGTTTGAAACTGGTACATTCACAAAATTGATTCCAAAATACAGAAAATCCTTGTTCTTGGCACTTCTTATGATACATAATTTGGTCCAATGAGACCCCTGGCCATTCTTATTTACAATAGTTCCGAGTATCCTCCAGTATCGTATAATTGGTCCTCGTTTATCGCAATACTTATACATTTTTGCGGAATAAGGGAGTAAAAGTCAAGATTAAACGCGGAATTACTCTTATTTTTCTAGGCTTTAAGACAAATATAGGTTGTTTTTTTTTCTATTCATAGATCGTGACCCTCGTGAGTGAGAATCGTTCCGTGTTTGTAGAGCATGCAGACACAAAAACATTTCTGGTCAGACAAGTTCGGATCGTGTCGGTCTGAACTTGGTATATACTTCCTACTCCACAATTATTGCTTTGATTGGATTTATCTTGTTGATTACTACAACGATTTATATCTACTACACGACCAAGATAACGTGAGACCTGAGTCCGATGACGTCATATGGAGTGATGTATGGGATGACACTACACCGTGTCCGGACCGGGACGTGCTACGCCCGGGTCCGCGCCGTCAGTGTCATCTACGTCCATCTACGAGTATACTAATATTATATAGAGAGAAACTTTGTATTTTTGTATTTTGTATATATTGAAATACGCCAAGAACTATTGGGCCGATTTCAAAAATTCTTTCACCATTAGAAAGTTACAATATACCTGAGTAACATAGGATATATTATGTAATTCCACGCGGATGAAGTCGCCCACAACAGCTAGTATAAAATATATTTTGACAATGCTCTGTTACCCGACGGGCATGTTCGTATATCATTTTTCCTAGACAGTTATTGATATTAAAAAAGTACTCTTAAATAACAAAATTAAGTATATTAACCATTATTTTGATAGTACTCGTATTTCATCGCTTGCGTTGTTATTACTTATATTTTTTCAACACAAAACACATCCATTGTTTGTATTTATCGAGGCGTGAATTTAAAATGTTGTGCTGGCGGTTGTTTTGCGGCCATCGGAGGTATGTGAGTAAAATTGCCAATGATTAGAGCCACAAAAAAAAAACGCAAACTTGGCGTTTTAAGTAGTTAATAGCTATAATCGCTTCTTACTAGCTCCTATGCCCGTTACGGTCTTCGCACCAACTATTAGCTGCCATCGTGATCAATAACTTTCATAAATATCGAATAAAACGAATTATTGGCGTTGATAACTAGCTTTCGCCCGTGACTCTGTCTGTATGGAACTAGTAGTCTATCTTTCAGACTATTTTCTACATCTGTGCAAAATTATATCAAGATCCGTTTAGCCGTTCCGAACATACCTTCAAACATACATAGGAACTTTAATATCTATTGAAATAACAGAGCCGATTTCAAAACTGCTTTCACCATTAGATAGCTACTATCCCTGAGTAACATAGGCCCGAGTAGCGTTTTTCCACGGACGAAATCGCGAACAACAGCTAGTTTACAATAAAAGAACAGTCCTCTGGCGTTGCAGTCCGTAGGCGTCGGATAAATAGATTTGGTTGATCCGCTGCTTGTTTGCCCTCTTCTCCTATATAAAAAAGATCATTTTTAACCTTTGGTTATGTTTTGGTCTATGAAAGAAGTAAACTATTTGTTTAATAGTATCGGCCCCCGCGAGGCCGCGCCAAATACTAGCTCAGCGATTGAGCCGGCCGCGGCCGGGGACCAGTTTGTGGGGACATTCCGCACCGACTGTTGAAACCGACGGACCAGATTGTTTACGTTTGAGATAGAGATAGCTAAATGTCCACGCATCGTATGTAGGCCTAATATGGATTAAAAAAAAAAAATGTTTTTGTTGTTGTATGAACCACTGTCCAGACATTCTGATAAACATATTGCCATCCCTCTTTCTGGTTTGAAAAAAAAGGAAGATAACAATATGTTTTAATATACTTCGGACAAAGAGTCCACGATTTCCGTTACAAAATTATAAAATACCAATGATTATTAACCAAAGAAAAGATTTCAACGACTAACAAATATTTTTTTTTCAAACTCAACAAGTCTGCTAGAACTGATTTTTTTTTATCATAGCCATCTGTTAATAAAACAGTCAGTAATTATGAACCTTAACTCTATATTGAGAGCTATATTGATAAATTAATTGTAAATTTCTTATGGCGCATTGGCCCCGCTTCTTCTATAGTCGAAAAAGGAAGGAAGAGTGACAATCAGTGTTGTCATATTCAACAATGAAAAATTATAAAAAACTATAAATTATCTAAATTCTACTAAATACTATTTTGAAATATTTTAATTTCATGTTTAATTAATTCTTAATCACTATCAAATATAAAGATACATTTAGTAGAGACGAAAACATTAGCTTTTTAATTAAAACCAATTCCATATTGTTTTCCATCTAAACCTAATAATATCTCATATTTCACTACGTGTATAAACTATAAAGAAAAATATTAAATTGCCGTATCCATGTTCTTCCAACGTGCACCAAGTTTCAATAAGTTGCCATACTAGTAGCAGACATCAGTACCGGACGACCTTCCTTGGCGACAGGTCAGTCGAATGGCGACTAATAGACCGGCTGCTTGCGAAACACAACCTGCAGCCGAGGATTCTAGTGCGATACATCTTGATAAAACTATAATTATATTGCTAAACAAATGACTCTCGAATACAGTCTAACCCGGATAAGCAAGCAAACTTTGGTCCCGACGAGCTACCTCCATAAGCGAGACAAATATCGCGGTCCCTTGGACTCTTCCTTATCCAAGTTCGACTGTAGATGATAAAAGGACACTTTTTTTATTTTGTAGACATCTGTCTAAACTTAAAATTAACATGTAATCTATTTTTGTACTCTGCAAGGATATTATTATAGCCAAAAGTAAAGTACTAATGCCTCTTACTCTTAAGTAAGTAACAAAAGTATCAAAAATATAAGGAAGAACAAGAGAGGGATTAGTTGGCAAGGATGACGCAGTTTCGAATACAAACCGCTCTCTAGATACTAGTAGTTAGTTTGACGTATGATGAGCTCCATTTTCTGCAACTTACACATATCTTTGAATTTCTTCGCCGTTATCTGCAGGTTGCATCACGATGTTATCCTTCACCGTAAGAGCGTCGGGTAAATATGTACATATGAAAATCGAAAAACACGTTCGTACATGGCGGGATTCGAACTCGGGAACTGCAGTTTATATGCAAGAGCTAAACCCCTGGGCCACCGACCGTCTAGACTAGATACTATAGAGTTTATAAACATCCGAGTAACAAGAAAAACACGTTTAATTTACTACAGAATTTAGTAATTACTACATTCGTATAAAATCATTAAAATATTTACAAGCATAAAAAATGCAACTCTCACGTTCAATTTAAGATTGCTAATATGTGACCAAGAATGCCCTAAAAATTCCGTTCGAGAATGCAGGAGCATTTTAATTTACAACAGCATAAAATCACACATAAATATAATAAAATTAATTGCATTTCCTTAATCATTTATACCTGCATTAAATTAATAAATTCATTGCTTGGGTTTGTTGATTTTTTTTATCTTCGTTTAACAGATTAATGATTGCAATAAAGTTTGGCGATAAGCTTCCATGGTAGTATAAAATTGAGAAATTATTAACGTTAAACCAATCCGTCAACAGTCAGTTGACAAATACGTGGACAGTGGTTTAGTGTTAGAGGTCAAAGTTTGATACTCTTGAGTCATCTTACAACCGAAAAAGATATTTTATGGAGCTATCTATCATTTTAACTTTAACCTTTGCAATGAATAAATCGATATGACAAATTCAAAATATAAAACAATCCAACTGACCAAGGTACCTCAGGAGTAGAACGGATAGAAAGGATTCCTTTCCCCCTCCCTTATTTTCCCTTTTCCGCCTTTAATCCAGTTAGATCCCCTCCCTACGGCTTCATTAAACCTAGTTCGCGATAAAAACGTATTTGCGCCGAAGTAAAATCTCGGTATTTATCGCGAATTCAGTCTAATGAAGCCATTAGGTTATGCGCTTTTTAAACAGCGTCTGATCAGTTAAAAATGTAGAGTGGCAAAGACAGTTATTAGGTTTTTACAATCATTAAACGAACCAGGATTGTAATTAGAAGAAAGAATTGTGATGTCTCGATGTCTATTTGGATTGTAAATCAATATAATTAGGGACGTTAAATTCCTGTTAACACCTCTGGCCGATTACGTCGTGATCGTAAACGGGCACCCACTTTGTACGTTTCTGCATATTTAAATATAAATTACTCGCCGCCTCGCACGCTGTAGGGCAAAAACACACGGAGCGTTCTTACGTAGAAATTGAAAGTTTCATAAAAGAAATACCAAAGAGTAAAATTAGATATCATGCATGATGTAAGATGTTTGAAAATTTTTATCTATTTATATTTGGCAAAATCATAATTATGAAGGAAATGGCTTAAAAGCGAACCTATATAAAATAAAAATTACTTTATTCGAGATATGATAACAAAGATTATTAATAGAAAATAACCTTCAAAATATGATTTTAAAGGATAATTCTATAATATGGTATAAGAAAAAAACGCTAGTGTGGTTTGCCCCTTACAAGAGATTGATTTGTACGAGGTGTGCAGTTGCTACGATTGTAGTTGAATCAATAAACGTTCTGCATTATTTGCAAATAAACTAAGCTTTTATATTAAGAAGTATTCGTTTACACTATTTACACTATTTTTTATTCTATTCGCTGAAACTATTTTAAGATATCTGAAACCAAAAGTTCCGCTTCTAAGATAGATAGTATTTTCCATGAGCGTTTTTGACATCAGATCAATCGTTAAAAAAAATACTAGCGTCCCGCTCTGCCTTCGCACGGATCAATGCTAATACAAAATAGACTACAGAAAAACTGTGAACGTTGTATATTATTTTTACTAATATTATTTGCACCTAAGCGAAGCCGGGCGGATCGTTATACAGATAAACCTTCCTCTTCAATCAATCTATCTATTAGAAAAAACTGTATCAAAATCTGTTGTGTAGTTTTAAAGATTTAAACATACATATGGACCGAGAAAGGGACTTTGTTTTATACTATGTAGATCACTACAAGCAAGTGTTAATTGCTTTAGTAAGTTTTATACCAACATAACTATGTATAGTGAACTTAATTTTTTATCCCGGAACAATTAACGCATTTGGATGATCAGCTGTTCTTGCCATCGGAGTGAGAAGTCAAGCGTAACGTCGATAAAAACTGGTAACACCATATACAGTATCCCATGAACGTTAAGATACGTTTCCTAGGTTACACTCTGTTGATTCTGTGTTACCATAATCGTAAAATAACCCCACGTTATGATAACAATCGTCACAATATCGACGTTAATTAGTAAATAACACTACAGTGAAAGCGAAACGGAAGCGAAGCGATGGTAAATTTTATACGTAGTTTTATTTATTAAATGTAAAGAACGTCAACAAAAATACAAACTGTTTTAGTTATTGTTAACTTATAAACAACTAGCTGTTGCTTGCGACTTCGTCCGCGGGGAATTAAAAAATATAGCCTATGTGACTTGGGGATAATGTAGCTTTCTATGAGTGAAAGAATTTTTGAAATCGGCCCAGTAGTTCTTGAGTTATTTCAATACATACAAAAATACAAAAAATAAAAAAATACAAAGTTTCTCTCTTTATAATATTAAGTATAGATATAGATGTAATCGTTTCGGACCGAACGCACTTTTCTTTGGGGACTGGCTTATATTTGGATCGTTTCAGCACACCATCGAAGCAACGGGTTGTAGATCATAACCTTATCTAATATTTTCTAACCTAATTTGGGGTACTTATTTATCTCTCTGATATTAAGCTTGGCTTTAGCGTCGTTTTGCTTTTCATGCTGTGTGCCACAGACCTTTAGTGAGTCGCGCGTTCGACACTAGATACACGGACGATCATAAAAAACTAATTTAATAACTAACCTATGTAAATAGGTATAATGGATAATGTTTATTTATAGACGTGGATGTCTTATTCACTTTATGTTGATTTAATTAATTTATTTTTTAATTGTATGAAATCACAGATACTAAGTGATGAGTGCGTTATCATTATCACTTAATAGTTTAAGGTATTAAGTAAGATTAATCTTACTTCTTATTAATATGACGAATGGGTATCTTTAGCATGGATGGCTGCTCGTTTGAAGGTTTCTGCGAAACGGCTTAACTGATCTAGGTGTAAGGTATATATATGTACGAGTAAAACACAGTCCGGAAGAACACGTCGGCTACTTCTTATGTTATTTTAAATCCGTCCAGACGGAGTCACGGTCGAAATCAGGAAGGTAACTCAAAGTTATTTCGAATGGCGATATCACCTATAGAATCGACACAAATGTTTGAAACTGACAATGACATTCGATATTTCACAAATGACAAGCGCATGACTTATCGTATGCCATTATTAGTTACATACATTTTTGACGTTCGCTATAGAATCGCTTCATAGCGAATGTATTTTGGGCAATGCCTCGGTATTAAATACTTTTCCATCGTCCTAAAGTCTATGAGTATTTCATCAGACCGTTTTACGTAATTTTATCATTTCTCATAACGATTACATTCACGTAGACACTAAACTAAACAATGGTTAGCAACTACTTGAGTTTAAAAACATGACAGTCGAATGAACAAATATCTAACAACATATTGTATAACAAAATTCTAGTTTCGGACATAATATTTAACGTGAAAGTGGTTTCAACGTTGCTACAAGTGTTATTGTGACCTACACAGAAAAATGTGCCCGGAGAGGATTTCTATTTTACTGGATGTTTTGGCACAGAATAGAGAGTTAAATGCTTTGTACATTACGGACACGGGTCATAGGTGTGGTTCTAATTCTTCATTTAATTACTATATATTGCTTTTTTAATTTAATTTATTATTATAATAGCTTTGAGTCAAATAGAAAACGCTTCTATGTTGCAGAAGTTTTAGTAATAAAGTGAAAAAAAGTATGTAAAAATATCATAAAAAATCCACTCATCCAAACTACGGCATTAGTATTAGTAAGATAGTACAACTAGTAAGAAGTAAGATAAAAAATAACATATCTATAGACGCAATACGTTAAGAAACGTATGCAATCAAGGTAATATATTTCGAAGACGGTACGTGCTGTAGAGGCGAAAATTAGTAAGACGAATCGTAATACCCGAATGTGTGAAATACAAAGTAATCGCAGAATGAATTATGGCTCGTGATAACGTTTTATCACCCACAAATGTTGTACAATCTCTCTGTAATAACGAAATAACCTTGAATTTATAGTCCTCTTTACGAAATACGTAAAGTACGGTTAGAAAATTAAGACATTTAAAAAAAATCTTAAGACATTTAAATTTTTTTTCACTTTCAAATAGTTTTTTTTTTAATTTTCATAAAATAGATTACAAAGATATTATTGAAGAAAACATCAGGTTTGCAATTTAATACTAATGGTCTGCATTAGTTTCGAAAGTTTTAACACGATCCAAGTGAAGTTTCTAATATCGCTAAATATTTGCAATAAATACAAAGTAAATCTATAAGTTTCGTTCTTTTTATATCAATCAGGTTATTTTTATTGCAAATCTTGTATTGCAGGCCTTTTTTATTTAATTTTAAACTAAGTATTTTTGTTTAATTCTAAGTTTTATACTTTAGTTTTATTCATTTTTTATATGAATCTGCACTATTCTACAAAAAAATGGTGTAAAAGGTCTATTTTGTATTAAAGTTATTTTTTGTTTTAATTTTAAATGTCATTTCTAATTCGAAGCTGCATGTTTTGGTGTCTGTACAATTAGGTCTAGCGGCGCGATGTTCGCCACGGGGACACAGCTCAAAGTTTTATTGGTCCATAAAGTTGCCGAGCGGCCGGTATCCGGTATCTCGTACCCGTACCGGTCCGTTACTTTAGATACCGAATTTATTTCGTCAAATGCTCATCTCCACTGGTTATGTTCGCTTGTAAGTTTTTATTGAACACGATAGGGAATGAGTCGATCGGTTAAGCAATGAGCCGTGGAATGGAAATCTGATGTACACTTCAAAAAGAAAACGTTTGATGCACAAATCTTACAATTATTAATCTAGGTTAACGGCCTTGTGATTTGGACCTCTCACCTATATAAATCCATAAAACTTATTATGGTTTACTTTTTAAAGATGACAAAGACTTATCTCCTCGAGACATAATTATCGTGTCACCAGTGCGATCTTGAAAGGAATCCAACTAATTTATTATTCTTTGATGTAATCAATGAAAATAGAGCAAAAAGGTAATCATCAATCTTTCACGCAAATGTATAAAATAACGATACAACAATGTATCCAAATAACCACATGCAATAAAAACCATATAACAAGTTACATTCTAACAACTTCTCGTCTTCTAATAATGTAATCAACCAACTTTTTTTTTCATAATCGCAGCGAATCAGGCATCGAACCTGTTACGTTTGTAACCAGCCAAGTTGAACATTTACAACGTGTGGGCATTTCGAAAGCGAACAATGCTGCTAGAATAACGGTGTCACTTGCTAGCGAAAGTGTAAGGAGGTAAGGACCTAATATGTTACGTATCCTTAGAAATAAATGACTTTAACACCTTTAACTACAAATATATGACCTAAATATATCGACCCATGATGGGCTCCATTTTCCGCAACTCCACGACTAGCGGGTATTCTGCGTGACTTCACGCATATCTTTGAATTTCGTCGTCGATATGTGCAGGTTTTCTTTTACTTGATTTACACAAATAAAGCAAAGATTTTGGTGTTACTTGTTGGCTCAATTCTTTCATAATATCAAAAGTTTACCAACCGACCTCTAAGATATCAATTAAATACGTCAATAAAAATTAATTAAAGTTCCGTTTGACTAATTATTTCCTTAATATTCTTAACAAGCGGAACCAATGTATTTAAGTGATTCGCTAAAATTATAAAGCATAAAAGTTCCTCTATATTAAGGTTAACTACTTTAGAATATTGTAAACAAGTCTGACAGACTTTTACTAGTCAAAGACGAACATTGTTGACCAGACAGAAAAGTTGCATTGCTAACTAAGGAAACTAAGCTAAAGTAATAAGCTTTATTCTCGAAGGTTCCTCATTTCTGTACTTATTAAAATCCCTAATTATTAAATACAACTACTAAGTAGAGTATAGGTAGTCATTTATTTTTTAAGCTTATTATCTTCCTGTCATTCTCAGGGGCATTTAATGGTCACTTACTACAGAATTAGCATGGGAAAGTCACATATTGGCGTTGCTTAACTAATCTTTGGGAGAGTCAGTTAGTAAACCACGCTTAACGTAAGTTTGATATCCTAGCGTTTCGTGATGTCAACATCAAATCGACCTTTTCCTTTATTAGTCTTCTACTAAAATATCACAATTAATCAATTAATCACAGTGTTGTTTATACTCCAGTATTGACCTTATAGGTGTGTGTAATCAATTTGGCCCAGAAACACGGAAAGCACGACCTTTGATTAAATATCTAAAGTTAATCGTATGATCCTGCAGAAGTTAACAATTACTTACAATGTTATAAAATTATTGGCCAATCGGAAACATAGATTAGAAATTAATAAATTCTACATTTTGTGGTTTGTTCAAAAGCTAAGTAATATACAAATTGTAGACTTTTATCATGATATTTTACGTGAAAAAGGGAACAATCATCTATACTAATATTATAAAGAGGGAAACGTTGTATTTTTGTATTTTTGTTTGTATTGAAATAACTCAAGAACTACTGGGCCGATTTCAAAAAATCTTTCACCATTACAAAGCTACATTATCCCCGAGTAATATAGGCTATATTATATAATTCCACGTGGAGAAAATGGCGAGCAACAGCTACTTTATAATAATTATGCAATGCAATTATTTTTTCTCCTGCTTCTTACAGATACGAGTCAATAGAAAAATTATCTTATCTACGATGTTTTTCTTTTGGCTTGGAAAACGAAGGCAATATGGTACTTTTCCAAGAATTGATTAATTAAATTTCTAGTTAATAATTCACACTTATCGAAACTTGATTTGTTGTTGTTTCACTAACTTTTATAAAAAAATGGAAACGTTTTCTTAAAATATCACGACACATATTAATTAACGACATTTTTATGTATATTCTTATTTGTAAGTAAATTAACGTATCTCATAGTTTATGTGATGACATTTAATGATAAACATCTTTTAGTTTTAACAATTTATACTATCATTATATTAATTAGAAATCGGTAGCTTGGCCTCGAATTCTTACCCAATTCGACATTTTAAAAAGTAAAAGATGTTCGCGAACGAATGTATCATTTGACATCGAACGGTTAACCTCATATAACAGTTCTCTGCGTCCACTGATCTCTACAAAGAAGCGATAAACCGTAGAAAGAGAAAGATATAGAACTGGCTACAGAGTGTACGGTTTAGGGACAAAAATGCTTTAGACTACGTCATACGTATGTTGAGTGTGGATCCCTTTACGGTTTTAAAACAATAATATCATGTCCCTAGGACGTGAGAAAAAATAGTTCACCGAAAATACAGAAATAAAATCGTATACGGAAAAAGGGACCAAAGATCTATGTCACTGTCTTTGTCACGTTACGTATATTTCGTATAAATGTGTCTCAGTCAATGTCAGTATGACATATGTCATGTCTCATCTGGTTCCTTAAATCAATGCGATAGGCTTATTTGACTTTGGCATTTAGTAAACTCGTACGTCAAAATATGTACATCGTACGTCAAAAAGCTGTCAGGTAAATTCATCGGCTCGTCTTATTAGCATTAAGTAGTAACAAAAGAATGTAATATCAAAGAGAATTTCCTATCTATTCTATACTATGTCTGGGTCCAATAAAATGTAGTTTCGTAACACTAATCATATTACACGAAGAAAAAATAACCGAATACCAAACCGCATGTGGTCTGTTGATTTATAGAGGCGGTGTGAAGCCGCTATGTTTTTTTTTACATGATGAATATTTTCGGAACTTCATATTGCTCGGTTAATGGCAATTATAAATGACCTGTGTTAAATACATTCCGCAGATAAAAATATTGAATTCAAAAAAAGTTACATCTCTTAAAAAATTTATTAGAGATTGTTTTCGCCGTCGTCGATGATTTTTTCTAGAATTTTGTAGTATTCTAATAATACATTTTTAAAAACGTTTTAATAATATGACTCATATTTGGCAATAACCGCTTTTTAATAAAAAACAATCGATAAGCAAATGGATTCTATTTTAAGTAGAAATCTTGTGAAATCGGATTATCTCCTTGTATTTATACTATTAAGCGATGTTCTATTAATAAACTATTTGACAGTTATTGTTGAATACAAATGGACTCGATTTAAAGTAAAAACATTGTTGTTTATAAAAATATTAGCTTACTATTAGCGAATCGAAAGCTTGTATCACTTTCTGGTTTGTTACCCAAAGTAGATGAGCTACAAAGCAATTCGATAGTGAACATCAAAAATGTATGGAACTAACAATGACGTTCGATATTTCGCACGTGACACATGAATTATCGAATGTCATTGTCAGTTTACATTTTTGTCGGTTTCATCAGCGATATCGCCAATCGAAAGATACTTTACGTAACCCCTCTGATATCAGTTTTATCTTTAACAACTTTTTTTTTATAGTAGAAGGGCGCAAACCAACAGCGGATCAACTAAATCAATTGGTCCGACGCCTACGGACATCTGCAACGCCAGAGGATCGACAAATATGTTGGCGGCCTTTGAGGGAGGTGTACGCTGTAGACAGCAGAAAGTGTTCCGAAAGACACCCTCAGGATCAACATCTGTTGGTAAAACATTATTTTAATACAATCGTCGTAATTGTAAATTAATGTTGACATTTACGCAATTGAATAAAACACAACAAGGAAAACATATCACAAACTACACGTGTTTCAAGATAAATAATTCTATATCATAAATGTCATACAATATATCATTAAGAACTAGTATTGAAGTTATTTTTTATGGTATTTCACCATGAATGCCCGTAGCAACGATATTTCAGTGTAACCCCATGCTGTGTGGATGTCGCGTGTTGGTCGCGCATAAACCGCGGTACAAACCTCACGGGCACTTTGTAGGTTGGCAGATTTAAGATTGTTAGACAAGGTAGTAGTAGTATTTCGACCCCTGATCCATTTTCCGCAATTCCAAGACTGGCGCGTATTTTGCGTGACTTCACACATTTCTTTGAATTTCGTTGCTGATATGTACAGGTTGCATCGCGATGTTTTCCTTCATCGTAAGATGGTCGGGTAAATGTAAGAAGTAATAGTAATGATACGTGATGTGGTCCGTGGGTAGGTCTAGGAAGAGATGGATGCATGAAAGGTGATATGGTCGATAGGGGTGTAACAACTGAGATGATGGAAGAGGTTAACGTGGAGGACGAAAACCTGATGCGCCGACACTACGGGAGCAGGATAACAGGAGATGATGATGATGATGATGAATTCGAAAGTATCATGTTTTTAAGGTAAAACGGTATAGTGATGTCCAGTATATTGAAGTGAAAAGAATATTTTTAATTCCTTACGTACAATAAATAGGGAAAGATCTTGGAGTATCTGATGACAAGACGACCTGATAACTACAATTATAGAAGGTAAAATAGAAAGAAAGAGAAAGAGCGGAAGACCGAGGGTAGCTAATATAAGTAATAGAAGGTCAAGGTGTTGGGACAGGACAGAATTTGGAAAGGGTTCCATAGACAAAGTTCAGAAACCTTAAATTAAAGACGTACAATAGCACTGAAAAATATATATCAGTGGAAAGTCAAATGTTTTGCCAGGTGTCCTTTATTACAAGTTGCTCCCTAATAAATTCCCTCATCAAAATAAGCCAATTAAATTAACCTACACAATGGAGTGTTATATTGTTTTGTTCGGCCACACCTTGACTACATTCTTAAGGCTACAACTAGTTATGTGCATACTGAGCATAAATGTACAATCGATATACTTCGCGGTGTTCCAACTTTAAAATTACTATCGATAATGCTAGCCACTCAACATCAACATTAGACTAAAACGTGGCACAGATAATATGTATTTTAATCACTCAAAAACATCCTGAACAGACAGTTTTTAATTCGTTGCGAGATGCAAGGCATTTTTTTGTAACCAGAACACCGCGAACGTATCTTACTGTACATGCACAAAGCATAATACAAGTATGCACTAAACCCGATCCATCAAGTTCAATGCTAGGCGAGTCGACTTTAGTGATAACTATGAACATTAGCTCACGAGATTGTCGTCTTAATGGTAAACATTTAGATCACGAACATCTTGGAATATTTGCTACCAGGAAATCATCACGGCTGCTTTAAGGAAATGCCAACTGTAGAAACTTAGCTGCTCAGAGGAGACTTTAAAAATAAAAGTGTTAAATAAAGCTGTCTCTATATCCGATTTCCTTTAATTAGCTTACTGTATTCGAATTTTAGATTTACCTCATTTCTAGCCTATATGAAAGCATTTGATTGCACTAATTCTAGTCCATTTTCTCTTTCTATTATTTCCTTATAAGGAAATGATGGGAAGGGGAAGTGGATTGGCGGGGGAGGGGACGCGTAGGAAGAGGTATTATCCTCTTGCTGTGCGCCTCCTCCTCCGTAGATTTAGGTTAGACAACGCATCTGCAATTGCGGATGTCTACGGACAGGGGTCGCTTTTTCGGATTTTTCAGCGAATCCTGGTGGCAACTTGTTCGTTTGCTGCTTTGTATTATAAAAAAAACGATAGTCGTCTGTCCTTTATTGTATTTTATTGATGAAATAATACATTAGTGGTCCTATGATAGTTATAAAGTTTAGACGTTAGAAACCTCGCGTCAATTATTGATACAGAAGAGCAGTCGTCAGTAAGGCGGCGACACACGCGCCGGTAGCGGTCACGAGCGACGTGACCCGCTGTGATTGATAGCTTAGATTGCGATCTCTTCCGTGTATCGCGGCCGACTCACGCTCGTTTGGTACTGCTTTTATATTAAATGAAAAGTATCAAGATGATTTTAAATTGATCTTTGAGTATGCATCACTATCTAATAGGTTCTAGGTTTCTTTGCAATAATGCTTTTAAAGTTTAAGATTTAATTATAAAATTCGATTTTATTCCAGTTATTTAAGCTTTTACTTAATTACACTTTTTTCATTTGATAAAATTACTCTAAATTCACAACTACCTTCACAATGGAAATACACTACTACTAGAATAATGGAAAAGTCGAAGGCATGAAGTGCAAACATGCATTTGTAAAGGATATTTGTAAGAATATGACAAATAACGCTAGCGGATAAGTAAGCACAGACATAAATAAACACATTATAAAATAAACAAAATTACCACTATGAGTTATTTGTTAGTAGCGGTCGCCCGCGACTTCGTTCGCGTGGAACCTTTGTAACATAAATTTGAAGAAGTAAAAGAAACCCATATGCATAGTTTCGAAACCTAGGACTAGGAAAAATATTTTTAGATTCGAACTTTGACCGCCCTTACCCTCCAAAGGATAAATTTGTAAAATTCTTGAATGGCAAAGTTGTTTTTTCGTGCTGAACAGCATTTATTTCAATTTTCATGCAATTTTGACGAAGAAATCACGTTGCTCCATACAAGCTTTTAACCCCTCATTTCATAAAATCCTTTCTTAGTGCAAACCTACGTAGTAACAGTAACCAATTTCAAGTCTCTAGACTCAGTAGTTTTGGCTGTGCGTTGATTTTAAGATTTTTTATATATATTTAATAAAGATAATTGATAACGCTATAAATTGAAGCTTGTTACAAGCTCATTACATACGAATAAGTTAACAAATTATTTATCACTAAATTAATAACATGTAAAAACTAAATATATGCACATATAAATATTTAATAATCAATAACACATTGAAATCGACCGATGAAACCATTTAAATCATATCTGCTTCCGAATTCATATAATGTATGAAAATTTATTCAAAATAAATCCCAGTAAAAATTACACGCCGAATTTATCAGTGCTCGGAGGCGTGTCGATAATTGAGAGCGTGAAATTTTAAATAACATTTGGTATTAATTAAATACAGTTGACCATAAAAACGTTTTAAAAGATATTTAAATCATTTGGAGCAAAGATCCTTCGAAACGCGCGGAACGAACGAACATATATGAAACAAAATCTGTTAATATAACATGAAATAGATTAAAAATTGTAGTTAAATAGTTCTACGATTGTTTATAACAAGTATGGCATCTCTATTAGACGTAAAACGTGTGTGTATTTAATGTAATTAAGTACCTATGTTTACTTTATACTCAGAGTCAGTGGTTAATTATGAAATTAAATAATTATTTAGTTATGAGCGTCGATGGCTCTGGGGTTTAGCTCTTGACTTGTAAAAAGGGTCCCGAGTTCGAATCCCGCCATGTACCAATGTGTTTTACGATTTTCGATTATCACATGTACATATTTACTCGACGCTCTTAGGTGAAGGAAAACATCGTGATGCAACCTGCACATATCGACGAAGAAATTCAAAGATATGTGTATTCACGCAATATACGCGCTAGTCGTGGAGTTGCGGAAGATGGAGCCATCATGATCATGGGTCAAAACCAGTGGTTAATCAGTAGCTGTAATTGACTTTCGTGTTATATTTTGTATTTAGGGAAGCGGTGAAACGTTAATTTAGTTAACTTTGATAAATATAAAAAAATTATAACTCCACGTTGTTAGTATATTCAAATTGCTTGTCTTATATTTCTAATGTTACTAAATTAGCAATTAAATTACGAAATTCGATAGTAAATTAAGTTGCGATCCTCGTAGACCTTGGAGTTAGTTAAATTAGGAAATCCGCGGATGTTAAGGAATGTCACTGATTTGGTAATTACCTACTTAGAAATATAACGGTATACGCTCACTCTATTTTTGAGTGTAACCTTCGTGTCTTGGAAGGGAAATCGACTTAAACGCTTTTAAAATAATTACTAGGTACAATAATTTAATAAAACTTATTTTTTTAATTCCCAAATAAATATATTCTTAAGTGAAAATCTTTATCCACTTGCACTTAAAAGTATGCAAATATAACATTTTCGTTAATCTTTTTTAATCTATACTGTTTTAGCAAAATAAAAATATATATTTTTAATGTTAGAATTAAATAGATAAAACTTTGTGTTTATATTTTAATGATGGTAGAGCAAACATCTTGTACGTCCGGTTCTCGGATCAAGGCCGCATCCAGCAATCAACAAAGCTGTAAAACAAACATTATCTTAAATATTATGCACTAAAACAGGTGCTATATCCGAATAGTCATAAATTACTGTCCATTTATGGTGAAATTATATTAATACTAGCTGCTGCCCGCGACTTCGTCCACGCGGAATTAAAAAATATAGCCTACATTACTCGGGGATAATGTAGCTTTCTAACGGTGAAGGAATTTTTGAAATCGGCTTAGTAGTTTTTGAGTTATTTCAATACATACAAAAAAACTAAGTTTCTCTCTTTCTAATCTATACTTCCACTACTATATTATAAAGAGAGAAACTTTGTATTTTTGTATGTATTGAAATAACTTAAGAACAACTGCACCGATTTCATAAACTCTTTTACCGTTAGAAAGCTACACTAACCCCAGTATGTTTTTTAATTCCGCGCGGACGAAGTCGCGAACAACACCTAATATTAGTATAAATTAAGAGAAACTAAAACACTATCGTTTTACTTTTAACTTTTTATAATCAACATGTATTCTAGCTCCGTACTACGGTAAGTAAGTTCACTGTGTCTTGTATAATTTTTCAAAAAGTAATTTTTGCTTAATTTCTAGTTGTAGTCATGTAGCTTACGTAATTATAAATTCCGATTGGTAAAAAGCTGTATAAAATATCTATAGTTTTCTCAAAGAGAGTGAGATGGATGATACTCTTTTTATGAGTGTTAAGACAGTTAAAAGCAACAGTAAAGTAGGATAGAAAATAACCTATAAAATATTTAATAAAAATAACCAATACCGTGGAATATAACGTAGGTGGACAAGACACGATGGCGGCACGACACGGTGGTACATGTTGAATAAACATTGTATTAATTCGTACGTCATTATATCGCACGGCATAGGTGCCGAGACACGATAATAATACATCAAAGAATAATGACGTCATCGTGACGTCAGTAATGTTGGAACCCATTTATTCTGTCTAGTTGAACTTGAGTCGACACTCTTTTAATTGCATCGGGGTTGGAAATCTTCGATTGACACCCTGCTTTTTGGGAAAAGGCCTGGTTATATGAGATTTCTACTCACTAAAACCCTTCGGTGCTCATCCTCCAATGCGGCTGTCCCGGGATCTCCAGTGGAACACACCAAGACCTGAATCGACAGTCTAGTCATGTGATTGACTTTGACTTGAGTAAAGTTGATATTAAACAGACTACAAGGTTCTGTGTCCATGATGCTAATGGTACGCTATCTTTCTTTACCAATAAATAAGATAGATACTAATAAAGTGGTTTACTTATGACAAGAAAAATAAATCACATTTAATTGAATATCGACCAATTTAGTAGAAAAGTTGTTTGGGTGTATAATAAATTTGGAAGAACATCGTGTGTGAGTCGCTATATTTCGTAGCGGCCTGCAGCCTCAGCAACCCTTATTCGGTAACAATAAGAACGATAGTAAGCTATTTCCAGATATAAGAAAGTCGGCTGATTGGGCCGCTTCGATCTGACATCGATCCGCCTAATGTGCTGGTGTGCGGAACATGGCATAAGATCACAGAGGTTACGATACAGAAGAGAGAAAGAAAAGACTAACGAAAAACCAGCACAAAGAAGTAAATTGTTTTCTATTATCGAGCGAAATCAATTAGACGCCGGCGACAAATCTGCAGTGTCTTTGGCGTTGTGGATGTCTATGGGCGTCGGATTAAACAACTGTAGGCGATCGTTTGTCGTTCCTCTTAATAAAAAAAAAGTTGTTTACAGTTTGTTAGGTTAATGTAGAGACAAAACGTGAGCGCTTACCGCTGTAAGTTTGTAACAACTGTATTAAACTAGTCAGTCAGCAAGTATTTTCTATTGGCACTATTACCCGCTACCGCTTATACATTGTACCTGCACAAAAGTATCGCAACGTAATGGGGTGAGCGATTGCGAACTGTACGCATGCAGAGCACGTTCCTCTTGGAGAAATTACGCGCGTCGATCCCACAGGATCGGGCCCGGATTCGGTCAATCGATGCGTCTCCCAGGAATACGGAGGTACGCCGATATTAGCGCAAACCAGACCATTCTAAAGTATCTCCAAGTTAAATAATACGCTTTAAGGACCTAAAGTATTTATACGTGAAAACACAAGATCAAATTGTTCTTTTACGTGCAATTCGAATCATAGTGATGAGTCAAAAATTATGATCACAGCACATTGTTTTTGCGCCAAATTCAGTCTTGATTTCACGATTTAGTCTCGTCCTACCAGCGAACGGTTTAATGAACATTAAATAAGTGAACCTCTTGTTCCTTATAGCCGACATAAGTCGGGATGGGAGCCCAAACCAAAACAACGTAACACAAAAAAATATTATTTTGAAAACCCCTCCGTGCGTTAAACACCACCCTGAGGGCCCTCACTGTCCCCGCGCGGCCCTGCGCAGCCCTGCGCGGCCCTGCGCGGCCCTGTGCGGCCCATTTTGCCCCACGGCTTGAAGTAACGCCGCTTTATGCAATGTATACGTGCGTGACAATCACACTTTATTGCTTGAGACGCGAAATTGAATGGATCCGGGTTACGCTGCTCCGCTCCGGACCGGAGAGATTCTGCCGATTAACTGATACAAATCTCTATTTAAAAAGAACTAATTTAAAACTAAATTAAGCTAAGCATAACATTTTTAAAATGAAATCTTGTTTGAATTCTTAAACGTCGGGTACAATTTTATTAATAACTAGCTCTTGTTCGCGGCTTTGTCTGCGTAGAATAAAAAAATGTAGCCTATGTTACTCGGGGATACTGTAGCTTTCTAACGGTGAAAGAATTTTTGAAATCGGCCCAGTAATTCTTGAGTTATTTCAATACATACAAAAATACAAAGTTTCTCTCTTTATAATAATAACAGATATAGATGTCATATTCCCAATATTAAATAAATGGATTGCTATCAAGAAGATTTTGAAATATAAAGAGTATTGAAATTGTTAAAATGAGTTTAATAGTTTCAAAGTTCACTTATTACAAGGAAACGAACTGAAAACATTTCTTATTAGCAGACATCTATACTTAATATTTTTGTATTTTTGTTTGTATTGAAATAACTCAAGAACTACTGGGCCGATTTCAAAAATTCTTTCACCATTAGAAAGCTACATTATCCCCGAGTAACATATTAAAGTCGCGAGCAACAGCTAGTTTTTACACAGAGTAAAAGTATTAGTAGTTTCAAGTCGGGAGCACACAAACCCCTCTGTGAGCACGTACAATTTTTATTACAATATTTCTTTTTAAATGTGAAATGTTATTTTTTTGACAAGCCAATGGTTTCAGATACGTCCGCCCTGTCCCCTTGAACATCATGTCATTTCGTTGTTGCGACATTTCCTCCTGCGTAAAACAACTCGTATCGAAAATTATAAAACCTCCTCTTCCAAAAGAGCTACCTCCATAAGCGAGAAATTCGGATTAGAGAGAAACCTCTATAAGCGAGACAAATATTACGGTCTCTTCTATTCTCGCTTATCTAGGTACTTATTTGTACAAAGAATTTTGTTTCATAAACTAAAATATGTGTTAATGTGGTACATTTAGAGAAACATGATTAATCCACAGCTAATAGGTCAAATTATCTCCTCACAGCGTGCTCATACACTTTACAGGTGCAAACACAAAATCTCTTGAATACCTTCCTAAGCTTATCATACTTTATGCACCTTCTAGATACAAAATTAGAAACACTAGAATTATATACTCTAGAAACTCTGGATGTGACTTTTACGACCGTATGTTCAAACACTACTTAAATACTTCGTTACGTAATCGTCGCTTAAAATCTAAATAGCGTCAAAATTAAACGAAGCAATATTTGGAGTTAAAGCGTGCACTTAACATGTAAGTCGCTTATACATACTAGTATTTAGGGGCGTTTGAACTCTCAGCCGTTAGTCTTCCACACGGAGTTTTTTTTTTAGATTTATTTTATAGGTTCCAAGACACTAATTTATTGAATATTCAAATTTAGTTGCAATCGAAAATTACGATGCAATAATATCCTAACGCGTCTACAAAAGCGAAAATAATTTAACTTTCTTCAATCAATTTGAAGACCCCGCTGCGATTCTCATAGTAACGAGCCAATTAACATCCAATCAAACCAGATAATAAAAAACTCAGTATTCCTTTCTAAAACTAAAGAATGTTCATAAATCGATATTTCTGTTAGATGTAAGTGTCGGTCACCATTACCATAGTTTAACGAAAAACAAACTATCTTAAATTCATGTAAACCTTATGCTCATATTCTAAGGGTTCTTTTCTATACGTCAAATAAGAATTGTCTGCGTTTTTCATTCATCAAATAGCTTCTAAGTAAACTCTATCAAAATTATTTTTTATTTACGCACATGGAAAATGTCCTCCTGTACACCAGAATTGCCAAAAATAAGCAAATAGCGGGTGTTGAATATCCTAACATTTCAACGCGCATCAAAATAAATTATAGTATTTATTTAACGCGTATTAAGACGTTCTAGGCAATAGACATAAATAGTGTCATCAAAGTACTCCGTTAAATGTATTATCGACTTTATCTTCAAGTGGTAAGGTTGAAATTCGTCTGGAGTATGACAAAAATAAGTAAATATTGGAAATGAGGAATCGAGAAATCTATCCAACACTGCGGTAAGTAATCTTGAATTATTGATGCGGGGCGTTACGCCTTGTACATCTATTTTTACGACGTCGCTGCCTCCAATACGCGGAGCCTCTTTTTATGACTCTAATATATTTCGTACACTCGAAGAAAAAAAAATCCGGCATCAATTGAATTGAATGATATGGGCCAAAGCTGCTGATTTCTGATGTGCGAACGCGGTCCGGCATAAACACAAGCTTAACGAATGGACAACTCTAAGTAATTTGTATAGGTCTACAAGGATATTATGGCACTCGGAAAATATGTGAACTAACAAAGTCATCTTGACAGCGTCACATTTTAACCAATCAGGGAAAGGCAGTTAAGGGATTTTGAAAGAAGTTAGGATATTTTTACCTATTGTAATCCTTAAAACTTTGTAGGTGCCCCCCTGTCAATGTCAAAAAAGTGCCATAATATCCTTGTAGGACTATATCTGTTTCTGTCATAAGCAACGGTTAGACGAAAAAATACATAAAAAACGTGCCATAGTTATGTTAATAGCAGTCTGCAGAGTGCAGGAATATCTTCACGAAGGGAGACACAAAATTCTTCTCGTTTACCGAGAAATTGGAAGACATTAAAAAGCAAGTAATTATTGATATTGAGAATATAATACTACAGAAAAAAGGTTATCATTATATCATTCCTTTATAATAAGTAGGGGTCTATATTGGTATTAAAAAAGTTTGACATTGTAACACTATAGCTATTGTTCTGATATAAAAAGGAAGTTAGTAGCATATCTTTGTATCGCAGTAGCTATTTATAAAGGTGCGTTGCGAATCAAATGTTTATTATGAACCGTATTGGGAACAGGTTCATTTCATTAACTAACACGAAGAACGACATTCTCTCAGATCCAGATAGTGATGTGCTGTGTTTTGTTTTGATCTTAATTTAATAAAGAACCAAGAAAAATATATTTTAAAAGCGTTAACGAATCTTGTTAGCATATCATCTGTTAGTTAAATATAACGACATATTTTCTTCTGAACACATATTAAAATACATTATGATAATGTACGTACAAAAATAGACTTTTAGGATGATATGTAGACTAATATATACTGAAATTAAAGCCTTGTTTGCACCAGAATAGTATCTTAGTCGAGTAGCAAGTAGCCAGTATCCGAACAAAGGATTTACTAATCTACCAAATTATTGCTGTTCGGACACGTTTAGTAAATTACTTGCTACTCGACTAAAATACTATCCTGGTGCGTACAAGGCTTAACACATATTTATACTGTCTGCTTTGAAGTTCAAGTACACATTAGAAATTTAATGCCCTCTAGCGTACAAACAAAGCAACTTTGGATAGAGGTAAGTTGGGTTTAAATCGTCATATTTTTCAACCATAAATCTACGGAACTATTTTGTATACGTTTTTCAAGACAGTCTGCATTTATAATCATGACTTAACAAATGACTAATTTTAGTTCAATTTGCCTTCTTATCTGTTTCTTATACGGAAATGATGGGAAGGGGAAGTGGATTGGCGGAGGAGGGGACTCATTGGAAGAGGTATTATCCTCTTGCTGTGCGTCTCCTCCACCTTAGATTATGGGTTGGCAATGCATCTGCAATTGCAGATGTCTATGGGCAGTGGTCGATTCGCTTTTTCAGCGAATCCAGGTGACCGCTTGCTCTTTTGCCACTTTGTAATACAATAAAAAACTACTGGTATATCATGGTCTTGATCTCACAAAATACTGGTTTTTTTTTTTTTTTTTTTATATGAGAAGGGGGCAAACGAGCGGCTAGATCACCGAGGTGGTCTTCGACGCCCATGGACATTTGCAACACTCGAGGAACCGCAAATGCGTTGCCGGCCTTTAAGGAATAGATAGACTCGCTTCTTGAAGGACCCTAAGTCGTAGCAGTTTGGAAATACCGCCGAGGACAGACCATTCCACAATGCGGCTGTGCGGGGCAGAAAGTTCCGCGAAAACCGTACGGTTGTGGATTGCCAGCCATCCAGGTGGTGTGGATGGAAGCCGGTGGTCTGTCGTGTCGTTCGATGACGAAACTCGGCGGCAGGAATCGTTCCAAACAATTCTTCGGAGCACTCCCCGTGGTATATCCGATAGAAAATGCAGAGGGAACTGACGTCCCTCCGCAATGCTAAAGGATCGAGCCGATCGGTAAGAGCTCGGTCGTTGACGATTCGAGTCGCTCTCCGTTGTATGCGGTCAAATGGAAGAAGCTGGTATTGGGGTGCTCCAGCCCAGAGGTGCGAGCAGTATTCCATGTGGGGCCGAACTTGCGCCTTATACAATTGAAGGCGGTGGCCCGACTGGAAATACTGTTTCGCGCGACTGAGCACACCCAGCTTTTTAGAGGCCAGCTTGGCCTTGTCTTCCAAATGACCGCGAAACTGAACGTCACTCGATATGTCAACGCCGAGAATACCGATACTGGCTGCGGCAACCAGGGAAGTGCCCTCGAAACGAAGGTCTACGACAAAGGGATCTTTTTTAGCGGTAATGGCGCATACTTGTGTCTTTTTGGGATTGAAGTCGACAAGATTTTGTCGACCCCAGTCCGAGACTTCACCCAATAGGGTCTCCAGTCCCGACACAAGTTTGGTCCGGTTCTCGTAGGCAGTAGCCCGAGAAACGTTAGCACGGGCCGTGTACAGTGCGTCACCCGTGCTATCATCTGCATAACAATGAATGTCGCTTATTTGCAACATGTCATTGATATGCAGAAGAAACAGGGTAGGCGACAGCACACAGCCCTGAGGGACGCCAGCATTAATTGGTTTGGGGTCAGAGCATGCACCGTCGACAACGACCTTGATGCTCCGACCCTCCAAAAAACTGGCAATCCAGGTGCAGAGTTTCTCGGGCAGCCCGAAGGAAGGCAACTTCGAAAGAAGTGCTTTGTGCCACACCCGATCAAAGGCTTTGGCCACGTCCAAACTAACTACCAGGGCCTCCCCCTTGCCCTCGATTGCCTCCGACCATCGATGCGTGAGGTACGCAAGAAGGTCACCAGCTGAGCGGCGCTGACGGAAACCGTACTGACGGTCACTAATCAGCTGGTGCTCTTCCAGGTACCTCATGAGCTGGCAATTGATGGTCGTTTCCAAGACTTTCGAGAACAAAGGGGTAATGGCGATCGGTCTGTAGTTGGACGGATCTGAGCTATCACCTTTCTTTGGGATCGGGTGTATTATGGCAGTCTTCCAAGACTTCGGGACGACGCCTAAGGAATAAAGGAACCGGAACAGGCGCGTTAAAACCGGTGCCAACTCAGGAGCGCAAGTCCTAAGCACGATGGGAGGAATCCCGTCAGGCCCACTCGACTTGTGAACGTCCAGAGATTGCAGCACTTTACGCACTGATCTCTGGCGAAACTGGATTTCGGACATTAAGGTATCACCGCGCGGGATTTTCGGCGGTGAGCTACCTTTATCCTCCAGAGTCGAGTTGGACGCAAAAAGAGAACCAAGAAGATCGGCCTTCTCTTTTGCGGTATGGGCCAACGAGTCATCCCCCCTGCGCAAAGATGGTAAAGACGGCTTACAGAAGTTCCCCTGGACAGCTTTGGCGAGAGACCAAAACGCACGTGTCCCCGAAGGAAGGTGCACCAGTCTCTCGCCAATGCTGGCCACGTGTTCCGACTTTGCCTTAGTAATCACACTTTTGAAGGACCTGGAGGCTGAGTTGTACTTCTTTTTGAGCAGGCTGGTATTTACATCCTTAGCCGCCGCCGCCCCAGCCCAGGCTCGGTAGCAATCCTGCTTGTAGCGCGAAGCTAATTTGCAGGAATGACCAAACCAGGGCCGAGAACTGCCTCCGATGGGCACAACAGATGATGGGATGAAAAGTTGCATCCCCTGAAGTACCACATCGGTGACAGAATCGGCAACGGCATCGGGATCATCCAGCGAGAAGCACACTCGCTCCCATGGGTAAGATGCAAAAAAGGACCGCATCTCATCCCAGTCTGCTGACCTATAGTGCCACACTCGACGGTGGCCATTCGGTTTAAACCGTGGGCGCCGCGAGATAGGCACTGTGGTCCGGATCAGGCAGTGGTCCGACGAGCCCAAGGGAGCGTCGACGGTAACCGAGTAGCTGTCCGGATGTGAGGTCAGCAGAAGGTCCAACAGGGAAGGTGTATGATCTTCCACATCTGGGATTCGCGTGGGCGAGGTAACCAGCTGCGTCAGATCATATGACAAGGCAAAGTCATGAACAGATCTCCCCGCGTGGTCAGTGGTACGAGAACCAAGCCAATCGGCGTGGTGGGCGTTGAAATCGCCAAGTACCACGACCTCGGCGGATGGGATCTGCTCTAGAACGGAATCTGTAGCCGTCTGGACTTGCTCCATGAGTCGGTCTGTTTCGGCATTACCGCTATGGGACCTATAGAGGCACGCGAAGACTCGCGGATGGTCATCGCTATCAACGCGTAGCCACAAAATCGATAGGTCCCTACCTTCAAGAAGACTGAGGCGACGAGAACAGATATCCTCTCTGATGTACACGCATACCCCGGCCCGGGGCAAAAAGGAATGCTCCAACTTGTAACCGGGGCAGGATAGATAAGAAGTGTCCGCCGGAGAGGATATCTGCGTCTCGGTGAGGAAAAGCAAGGCCGGCTTGGCCGTCCGAAGGTGGTAATGGACGGCATCCAGGTTAGAGTGGAGTCCCCGAATGTTGCAAAAGTCCACGGCAAACGTGGTAGGGGGTGCCGCGCGGTCTCTCCTGCGTTTGCCCCGAGCCTCAGCACCGAGCGGAATGATGCCCCCCCCAGAATACGCAGGGCGGCCCGCGCGCTTACCCCCAGACTCCAAACGAGAGTTTAGGCGTAAACGCGCGGAGGGGGATTCCCCAATGCGGGTTGCATTGGTACCCCCCTGGGGTAGATTAAGATTGCATCCCGCTGCCATGCTGTATTAAGGGGGGGGGGGGTTTTGGCCTCCGGCACCACACTCATCAGACGAAACGCGGAAAAATTTCCACTTCACGTCTGTCTTCTGTGTGGTCGTGGTATTGCACCGGGCGAGCGGGCCAGTCGTGTTCCGGCGGATGCCGGAAGCGGGCTCTACCACTGTTAACCGTGGTACATCACGGTCTGGTACATCACTATTCGGGTTATGATCTCAGCGGTGTTCATATAACTGGCACTTTATGTTCCCGATTTGATTCGAGCCGTAGCCGTCTAGCGCTGATTACCACATAATCCTACGCGGCAATTGCATATAAACTAATCATTTTACTGCTAATCTTTTATTTGCGCCTCTCGAGTACTAATGGATTAAAAGAAGTCTCGATTTTTTAAATGATAAGGGACAAGTGCAGAAATAAAAATAAAAAAAACAGTCAAACATGGATAGGCCAGAAACCTCTAAAGGCTAGAACTATTTTATGATCCCGGTGGACAACCTTCTCAAGTTAAAAACCTGATTAGAGATAAATCTATAATTGAGACAAATATCGCGGTTCTTTGTACTCTCGTTTATCCAAGTTCGACAGAACTTGCATTACTACAGTACTTACACTTTGCATAGATGTAAAACATATTCTTACTATAGGCTTACTAACTTTTTTTAATTTAGCGCGTTTGAAGTCGCTGGCGAAAGATAGTGAGAGAATAATTTAAGACTTGTTTATACAACAAAAGTTTTGTTAAACGTTCCCTTAATTAATTGCCATCTTTATCCTGTTGACTTTGCAAGGTTCTCTTCTTCAACTAATAACAGAAAAAAGGCATACCAATAATCTTCAGATATATAAACTTACAAAATATCTGTACGTATATTCGTTATAAGAAAAGCTGAAGGAGTGTACGCGAGCACCTGCGCCGGCCGCCGGTCATTTCGGACCTAATTAAATTATTTCGACCAACTTTCGGCTGTATGCCTCCAGCTATATTTTATCAAAGAGTATGAATACGCAGAAGCGTTATAAACAAAGAGGTAATATAAAAAGTTAATTATTGCAACGTTGTGAAATTCAAAATCAATTAAAAAATCCTTAGTCAAATATTTCGTAATTTTAAGTAAAAAACAATTTTGTAAGTTAACACTGCCTTTAATTCAATGCATGATACTTTTCAGTCTTACTATTGATCATTAAGCACTATCATATTACTGAAAGAGAGTATGTTTATCAATTGCAGATGTCTATGGGCAATGGCCACTTCTCTATTTCAGTGAATTCAGGTGACACCTAGCTCGTTTGCCACTTTATAATATAAAAAAGTTATTATTTAGTTTTATACCTTTTGACGTGTCTTCGTAGTCTCATCATTGAAAGCTAAGTCCCTATTATAAACACGTGTATAAGACGTTCGTTTTATTGCTGGCCAGAGCTTTGAAAATTAACGGTTCATTTTAGTATCGTATTGATATTGCGCAATTGATCTTGAATGTTCATTAAGAGGTATCTTTAACAACTTAATGTTATATTTGAATAAGACAAACATCTGTTCTGATTCGTTAGATTTAATTGGACTTAATTGTTTAATTTAGGCTGTATAATATTGCGAAACTATTGTCTTACTGCGTAATATACGATGGTACGAGAATTTACAGTAAACCCCATTCACACGGGAGCTTTTTTAACGAGCGCCAAAAAGATATACCAATTGCATTTCTATATTGTATGTGTTCACACAACGGCGCTTTTAATTTTTTAACAGCCTTGGGTTTTGAACGCTGGACGAAATAAACAAAAGTCAATAACAGCGATAAAAAGCGTCCGTATGAATGCAGGCTAAGGCTACAGTTTGGGATTATTTACTTAAGATTGTATTGATTTGTTTTACTACAAATAGTAATTTAGTATGTACCTATTTGCCTTCAGCTCACTAAGCTTATCAGTTTGTTCGTTTTCAAGATTTATTTTTGATACTTTTTTTTCCTACTTTTGAACTTTGAATGTTTTATAAACATTTTATCAATAAAAAGTAATTACAAGTAATAAATCAGATTCATAGTTAAAAGTAAAATCAAAATATATTCTTTAGAAATACTCCCCAACAGACAAAAACATAATTCTTATCATGGAACTAAATAATTCAGTGTTGTACTTTAAATCGCTAATTTGAGTTAAAATACTGTTTCTGAAACGCAGGGTCTTTACCCTGCACTCATTCTTAACCCTTCCTTAATGAGCGAGGGTAAACTAGTCGCGAAAGAAGGGTGGGTAATACCTGGATTTAAAAGGATTCCTTTATCCCAAATAAAATAAGTAATACGTATGTATGGTGTAAATACCTAACCTTATATTTACAATAAGAAATTGAAGATTTTTTTATTCAAAAAAGCAACACACATCGTGAATGAGTTTGAGATTTTTTTTTTAATTTTATTTTTATTGTAAAGTGGCAAACGACCAAGCTGCCACATATACTCGTTGAAATAGCGAAGCGACCGCTACCCATAGACATTAATTTATAGACACTTACAGATGCGTTGCCTACCCTTAATCTTAGGAGGAAGAGACGCACAGGAAGAGGATAATTCTTCTTCCTATGCGTCCCCTCCCCCGGAAAGTCCACTTCGCCTTCCCATAATTTCTTTATGCAAAAAGGATAGGAAAAGGAAGTGGATTAAAATTAGGCCTCCGGCACCACACCACACTCGACAGACCGAACACGGAATTGCTTCCATTTGACCCCTGTCTTCTGTGTGGTCGTGGTATTTCAGCGGGCGAGCCGGACAATTCGTGCGAAGATGTTAAAACGGGCTCTACACTGTTAAAACCACTCTACCACCATTATTTTCATTGCTTCATAAAGAAAGATCATTATTTGTATTTTAATTGAATTAAGATAAATTCATAAAATATCCATATACTAAGGTTGCTAAATTATGAAACGATTTAAATGTAAATGATCAAAATATCAATTTATAAATGTATCTAAAATCTAAAGCAAATAAAGTAAATGGCAATTTATTGATAAATATTAAGGAGAACCTGTTTGTTGGAAATTAGTCGCATTTCGATATTGTAAATGAGAACAAAGTTACGTGAACTTGAAATACAGATCTTGTTTTAAAACAGCTGTTTTATCCGTATAATAATATAATAAAATTTTATTATTTTAATAAATAAGAACTTTTGCGAATTAATCTTTTCTTTTGCTTTCCAAATGGATTTAGATTTCTATAAGAATTTATTGATATTGAAAGGAAATGATGGGAATGGGAAGTGGATATGGTGGGGGAGGGGACGCACAGCAAGAGGAATTATCCTCTTGCTTTGCGTCTCCTCCTCTGTAGACTAAGGGTAGGCAACGCATCTGCAATTGCAGATGTCTATGGGCAACGGTCGCTTCGCTATTTCAGAGAATCCAGGTGGCCACTTGCTGGTTTGCCACTTTATAACATAAAAATATTGGTAAGTAAGTATACTATAAGCTTAAATATATGTTCAAATGCTTTATAACTTGTCTTAATACTAATTAAAATTAACACATTTTTATTAAGAAATTCTTTTGTAATGGTTTTCTATATTTTATAATATGAAGACAATTCAAATGACATATTGCTTTCCGTACCAGATAGTCAATAAATCTGACAAAACAAAGCTGTGTTAATGTGGCAGCCACACCTGGCCGGAGATCTCCACCCACGTCGCTACACTCCTTAACTTAACTGTAACTTATCTCTAACTTAGCTGTCAGTTTCTAATCGACTTTGATACATTTAATAAGTATACTAGAAAAGCGATAATTGCAAATAAATCAATATAAAAGAGTATTTAACATGATGATAGAAAGGATAAATAGTTAGGACATTTTTACTGTCATGGAGGTTACCAAAAGTACATTTGCTACGAAGCGAATCTATAGCGAACTTCAATTGTATGAAACTGACATTGACGTTCCATATCTCACACGTGACAATCACATGATTTTATCGAACATTAATTTCAGGTTCAAATATTTTTGTCGATTCCATCAGCGATATCGCAGATCGAAAAATACTTTGGGCAGTTCCGCAGTATTTTGAAATTTAGTGCATTTCTCATGCTCTAATATTAACAGATACCATATAAATAACTGCTATAATTATGTGACTTTTTTCGGTATTCCAACTGTTGTAATACCGATATATGGGTCATGGGAATCAAAACAAAGTACTTACTATAAATCAATTGAGTAGTTTCCTAGCTGCAACATGCAAGGAAAGTCAGGGATGAAAGCATCCGTATACTCACCGACAGCATGGCAGTACTTCAGGCACTGAACAGTAACACTATGACCTCGGGCCTAATACATGAATGTCACCTAATCCTTAATGATTTAGGAACAACCAATAACATCAACCTCCAATGGATAAAAGGTCACAGCGGCTCGAGAGGCAACGATGCAGCGGACGAGCTAGCCCGCAAAGGTTCCAGTAGCCGAGCAATCGGTCCAGAACCCATCGTTCCATTACCACCAGGATTTCTAAGGTCGCAGGTAACAAACAAGGGCTACGCTTTACATAGCGAGCTCTGGGACAAATTGAGTGAATGCAGGCAGGCCAGGGAAGCCCTGCCAAAAATCAATAGACGTATCTCTAACAGATTACTCAAACTGTGCAAATCACAACTTCGCATAGTAGTGGCGGCCCTTACAGGCCACGGCCACTTCAACAAACACCTATTTAACTTAGGCATTACAGACAGTCCTCTTTGCAGAGCGTGCATGGAGGAGGAAGAAACAGCTTCTCACATCATACAACACTGTCCAGCAGTGTCCAATTACAGGGTTAAATATCTCGGCACGCCGGGATCGCTCCCAGAGATCACCAGCAACATAAAAGGGCTGCTGGGATTCTTTGGAGAGCTGGGTTGGCTGGAGTGATCCAAGACCTGCCCTCACGCAAAATACGCGCTAGTCGTGGAGTTGCGGAAACATAGCCCCTACTACTACTACTACTACTACTACTAGCTGCAACATGACGAAGGCAAGATGGAGGATAACCATCTATCTCGCTCTCATTGAAAGATGTATATCTTGAGTAGAATCAGATAAACAATAAAGCGCGTATAACGAGACGTGTCATAATCTACGCCCACGGCGACCGCTGTCTCACAAATCGCATTATGTTATTTGCGGCCGAGCTACGCTCAAATTGGTACCAGCTTGCTATGTATTGACTTACGACGGCACTGTCAAGTCGAGGCGTTCCCAATAAACGTTGATAAATGGAAAATCTCGCTGTCGGTAATTAAAATTTTATTACAACTTTAATATTCAGAACGATATAAATATTGATATTTTTCATCTGTAAACCATCATTAGTACGAGTACTAGCTATCTATTAACTGTCGGTCTCGGAGTTGTAAAAGGAGGCTCGCTTAAGGATTACATTTCAGAGTCCGCAGCATGTTTAGTTACCACAAGACTACTCTAAATGTGGCAGTTAAGCCTTGTTGGCACCGAGCTAGTGTTTAAGTCGAGTAGCAAGTATCCGAACAAAGGATTTACTAATCTACTATACTAAAATGTTGCTGGTCGGATAAATTTACTTTAGTACTAAATTGCTTGCTACTCACAATCACTAGTTTTTATCATTTCTGCCATTATTTCATTGACAATTCACTTAAATATATGCAGCAATCACATAACATGAATGCCCTAATTCTCTATTTTACAACCAAATAGATTGCAATAGTCCAACATCTAATGTAAATTAATGTAACCGAAGTTTAACCAAATTTGTAGCGAACTACGTTAGACACTTTGTCGTGTCGTGGCATATGCAAAGCTGGTACCAGCTGTGCCGGCACACCACGTGGACATCGGAATGTATAGAATGCGCACAACTTGCATGTATCCGTACTGAAACAAACGAGCGGGAAAACAGGGGGCTACCCAAAGTATCTTTGGATTGGCGATATCACTGATTAAATCACATTCGATAAGTCATGTGCTTCTTACGTGTGAGATATCGAACGTCATTGTCTGTTCCATACTGTTTTGATGTTCGCTATCGAATCGCTTTGTAGCGCATGTACTTTGGGTGAACCCCCAGAAGAACGTAGAGAAGGGAAATACGAAAGGAGGAAGAGATATGGAGATCGATCCAAAATTTCTAAAAATATAGTAACTTTGGCTCATCCGATAAACATGGAAATAATTTCCACTACTCACTTTGTTTGCCTTTTAAGAGTTGTAGCAACTATAACACCTATTATTAATTGAGCTTATAATGGCAAGGATATTTTTTTAAATTCGTTTGTTTTTAACTTTTGAGATTAATGCATCAAAACAAAATGTTCCTGTTAATGTATTTTATTGAATAAATGTAACAATTTCAAATATTTGTGAGTCTGGATTCCTAACATATGTATACTGTAGTTTTAGACACAAAACGCTCGTTTGTGGAGTCTTAACTTTAAGTCAAATGTCACTAGATCTTATTTGTTGTTTACTGTATACATTATAGTACAAGATTCTTAATGCGGCACGAGTATTCTATTTACTTCGTTTGAATGTTTGCGTTTGTTTGATAAACTATAAATCAATTTACACTAAGAACAGACGATTTATGTGTAAATCGTTGTCCAAGAACACTGACGTCTAAATATGGATAGGATATAAGATATGGTATTTTGTTTTTATTTAATTCTAGTGGTTAGTAGCGGTCATTATAATTCGACCTGAAAAAATATGTACATATGAAAATTGTACATCGAAAAACACATTAGTACATGGCGAGATTCGAACTCGGGACCAGCACTTTACAAAGCTAAACCCCTGAGCCACCGACGCTGCCATAGTCAGCGATATCAAGAGGCAAATGCCTGTGACAAACTTAAATAAGTCGTTACAATGGGGAAGTAATCATTTCCAAGTAACGACCTATCCATTAGTAGAGATCGGTGTTGCGAAATATTTGATATTATCAAGTAGGTTAAGGTTAGCAAAGTTTTGTTGTAAGGAATTCCAGTTGCTTTATTTAAATCTAATACGAATTTAGAGTTATAAGTATCGATATGTATTGTCTTAAAGCTACCGTTTAAATGTTTTGCATAATTTTATTAGAGATTTGCAAGTACTGCTTTATTTATAGTTATTTCGATTATTAGTACTTTGCATTTAATAGTTATTTTTGGCACCTAATATGAAAACTTTCTCTTGTATATTTAATGCAATTATTGTAAATGTTATATAGATAAGTGATTGTTATGAATCTGTATTTAAATTAAAATTGTTCATATTACATGTAGTTTGTTATTGTGTTATTTAAATAAATAAATTAGTTAATCTTTCATAGTGGTAGATCCCGTTTTAACATCTTAGCGCGAATTGGTCGCCTCGCCCGGTGAAATACCACGGCCACACAGAAGACAGGCGTCAAAGGGAAGCTATTCCGTGTTTCGCCTGCTGAGTGTGGTGCCGGAGGCGTAATTTTAGTCAACTTTCCCTTCCTATCCTTTTCTTATAAGGAACTGATGGGCAGAGGAAGTGGATTGGCGGGGGAAAGGACGCATAGGAAGAGGTATTATCGTCTGGCTGTGTGTGTCCTTCTTGATATATTAAGGGTAGGCAACGCATCTGCAATTGCAAATGTCTATGGGCAGCGATCGCTTCGCTATTTCAGCGAATCCAGGTGATTGCTTGAAAAAAAATAGTAATTAAATAATGCACACTATAAAGCTAAGGGAGTCACGAATGTATTGGTTTATTCCATTAATAAACGTACTTATTGCAATAAAAATATCCATAAAAAGTTAGTTTAATCTTTAACAACTCAGATTGACCTAAAAACTTTTGTTTTATTGGTTTTGATTACGTGGCCTCTTTCGTTAGTTTTTTATTTGCCTCTAATAACCTTTGGGGCTATAAATCTTAGATCCGTTGTTAAAGCGACATCAAGTTATTAATGTTAGGAGGTAATTAAGTTTTATTTTTAATTTCATAGGCATAGAATAAAAAGAGTTGATAAGAATAAAGATGATTTTCTATCTACTGGTCCCACATTGTTTGAAATCATATTTTTGTATTCCTTTAGTCATTTTTTTTAAGTTCCAAACGTTTAAACCGTATCAACGTAGGCATGACATTTGATACGATATAATAAAAAATTATGTCTATGCTAATTAATACAAAAATAATATTTGACATATCTAATATTTATAATCTTTAAAGACATTAATATATATATAAGCACACATTTAAAACATAATTCCGAATAGCACCTTAATTACTTGTTCATTCACCTACTTTCCTTACCTTAGGCTTCTACAAAAACATATATCCAACCCTTTCACTGTCTTTCAAATAGCTGAGACAACAATATTTCTATACAGATATCGTTAGTGGAAATCTTATGTTAATTTAATAGTATAATAATTTAATAGTAATCGTAAAACTAAATAAATATAGTGAACGAAATGGAGACAACTGAGTGCATAAAAACAACTTTACGACAGAAGGGCCTCAGACCAGTGATGAAATGATCATTTTGCACCCACTCAAATACAGATTAAAAATGCAACTTTCTTTGGACTACTAAAAGAAATTCACGATTACTGGATTAGATGGTACAAAACAGACGTTAATGCTAATTTCAACTGATAATATTTTGTCTATAAAGACGGGTGCAGAAGCTCAGTTTTAACTGTACAGTTCGACTGCGCAGTTAAAACTGAATTGTGAAGGCAAAACGACGTATATATAACGACGACTAATGACGTACACACGTCAGTTTGAACTGCACAGTCGAAATGTACAGTTCTCAGTTAAAACAACATTTGTAGCCGACTTAAAGCTTTTTATTAAGTTTATAAAGTACACAAGATTAATCTCAGAACAAACTTTTATTATAATGGACTTGTGTAATTAGTGTTTTGAATATGCTTATTAACCATTAAAGTAAATGATAGCCAGAGTTAAACAACATTTTACACAAGCAAATCTATAAGGACAATTAATACTTATGTTAAAGAAAATGGTGCTGGTATTAAAAAAATGTAAGGACGAAAACAACTTTTTAATTTTATTTTCTTCAATACAATAAACCTTAACCAACGATGCATAAGAAAAAAATTACGAACAATCAATATAAGACAAGATTTTCTTTTAAATTGGCTTTAAATCTGCGGACCCTTCGCCCCACACAGCGGTTATAATAGGGAACTTTTAAAAAATAACCATTTCAGGGACGGTTAGTTCACCTTCTGGAGGGTTCTTAGTAGCCAAGATTAAGCACCACCTATTTAAACTCGAAAGATTAGGCAATTACCAGAAAGAATTGGATTAGTTGCAGTAGCCTTTACGGGTTTAATAAATTCGATAGCCCTAATACTATCAAATACTGGTACTTAAAAAAAACACAACGTGGTAACACCCGAAAAAAATATCGCCATCTGTATTTTCTCAGTCTTTGGGCTGTGCTAACTGACGGTTAGACAACTTAGTTAACTATCATAATAAATGACTTCATAGAATGTATTTGATATTTTCTTACGGTATTTACCAGGCCGCATTAGGACGAGCGTTTTTTAAACGCTCTCCTTTACACAAGCGGTTTAAAATCACTTTTATTAATTGTAACACCCAGTGGCGTTTTAAAAGCGCTGAGTTTGGTATAGATACAATACATTTGATATTTTGAACGCGCGTTTTAAAAGTGTTCGTACGAGTACGACTTTTAGTTTTGGAGTAGCACAATATATCATATGTGCTAAGTAAATAAATCAAGAACGTTAATCTTCAAGTAACGTTTTAGTTATTTATGACCATCGAACTGCTAACATAAAAAATCTAATGTACGATTGTAAATAATAAATCACTCGAGGCCGCAAGTGATGTGACTTTAATGGCGAAAACTCTAAGCATTTCAACATCGAATTCCCACAGTTTTAGTATTGGATTCTTGTCATAATTGATAAATTGTTTGTTGCCAGTTCAAGGAGACAGATTATTTTTTATTTGAAAATATAACACTATTTTTTAAGTTTAAACTATTTGGGCTAAAGGATTAATTCACTATGAATACTTGAATTACAAGAATAGTAGAGATTAGAACCCAATACTTGTCTCTTACACGCCGTACATTTAACTATTTTATGTTAAAATCAATTTAAACATATACCGCTTTATTCCGAAACGAGAATCAACGTTATTACTGTTGTATTTCTATTGATACTGGTACATTCATAACATTTGTTTCAAAATACAGATCATTCTTGTTCCTGGTACCTGTTAAGATACATAATTCGCTCCAATTAGACCCCTGGTCTATCTTATTTAGTTCCGAGTGTCATCCAGTATCGTCTAATTGATGACTTATTGGTACTCGTTTATCGCAGTACTTTATTTATTTTTTTCGGAATAAGGGGGTAACAGTATTTTGTTCCGACTAGTGTTAGAAGAATAATATTACCTTGGCTGGTTTTTATGGAGGATTAACTATGGTCGTTTATACTCCTAAGTTTGGCTTCATTCTAAATGCATTTACATAAGCATTTTACTTAATTAGAACATTGCTAGATATGTATTTGTGATAATTCTGTGTTAAAATATGTTTAAAAGTGTTTAAAGACTGTAGACGCTTAGTTCTAACAGTACAGTTCGAGTGCGCAGTTAAAATTGACGTGTGTAGATAAAACGGACAACTGTGCAGGTTATTTGTGCAGTTCGAATTGACGTGTGTACTTTAACCGCACAGTTAAAACTGTAGAATTAAAAAACTGAATGTCTGTAGCCGGCTTTATTAAACTTAACTATGTCTTCAAATATAATAATGTCTTCAATCGGATATTTACAGTAAAGGTACATCGATTGAAAAAATACTCCCAAATAAATTAAAACAATTACAACTAAAACATTACTAGAAAATTACTTTCATTTTATTACGTTTCGCTACAAATTAATTTGCGGATAAATTTTCCTTTATGGACGTTTCTATTCGTTTTTTTTCTTCGAGGGTGGAATTTTGCATGCCACTGAGGGGTGTCATTTAGTTTTTTATCGGATGTACTTAAAGATCCTCCCCCAGGGGGCGCGCGGGGTTAACTTGTATGACTTTAATACTTCCTTCCACGCACTGAGCCTTAATTGTAACATGGAACTACAAAAACGACAGCTAAGTTCGATTTTGTGTTGTTTAGTTCTGAGAAAAACAACAAAATAATGCATTTATTATTGAAATTGCAATTTGACTTAAATAATTGATTTATTTAATATATTAATTTGATCAGTTACATAGTAAGAATTTGAGTTTTTTTTAAATTATGGAAAAATCTTTCTTAAAATTGGTATTTATGACAAGAAAAATAAAAAACGCTTAAAGAACAATAGCGAATTCTTACAAACCTCAAATAAAAAAACGCCACCCCACAATACTCCGGCTCACGTAAGATGTAACGAGAAATTACTCTAAAATAAAAAATCTCCCTCTTAAAGTAAGGAACCCTTACTGTTACGGTAATTTGGATAAGGCTCCCCAGGCTCGAACACTAAAAATTCCGCTTAAAAACAAGCAATATGCCGCTTCTCTGCCTACCCTAATACTGCATGGCCTCATAAAACTTAAACGGTTTTAATCGAAAAACACAATAAAATACTTCTATCTTAGTTGTTTCGTCTGATTGATAAAATAGCAAGTACAAGGAGGTTCGAGATTTTTGTATAAAATACTAAACCTTCATAATAGGCACTTCTTTTGATAATTGTATTGAGCAGCAGATCGCTTAATAATAGTATGTAAAGATATATTAAGATTTATTAAAATTAATTAAAAGATTTAGCCTATTTTTCTAAAGGACTTTAAAGATATCCCAAAAAGTTATTTGACTTCGCAATAAGCGGAAGCTATTATTAAAATCATTCCACAACCCCAACAGTAGTTGATCTTTGTAAAGCATTTGATAAAGTGGATCACAAAACGCAACGCAGAGAAATGCAACATAAATAAAAGCGGGCACAAGAGGCCCTCGTAAGCTGCCTTCAACCGCCCCCGTGAGTGGTTTCCATGATCTAACCGTGCGAAACGCCTTCTCAGCTGTTATTGTGAAATATGAATTATGAAAATAATAAAAAATAAAACGTTGTGGAGACTGCGGGGGTCTAACTTGAGGCACGCGACCGCACGTGCGCCATATCCCGAACCAAAATATTGAAAAATTTAAACGCAGCCAATTGTTGCAGGAATTGTTGGCTTCTAGCATTGGCTTTTAATGTGACACGTGCCTTGTTGTGGTAGTGGTTATTTCATTAAATTATTTCATCTACGTTTCAATTGAGATGCACTTAATTACAGACAAAGACTTAATTGAAAACTAAAGTTAACATTGACTGCTACGAGTATAATCGTGTGAAATTATAGTCAAAGATGTAAAAAACATACAGAAGAATTGAGAACCTCCTTTTTGGAATTCGGTTAAAACCAATGAGGAATCTAAAGTATCAGAGAGCCATGACTCTAGACAAATTAAGGTAAAACAAACTGAAACACGCTTTAAAACTATATGAAAATTCGATATAAAATGCAATACTTCATACAGTAAAGCGTATAAGGATTCATCTTCCTATAACGTCCCTTGGGCGCAGTAAACGTTGATTATACGACTCAAGGGTGAACTTACATATCTGAGGTGATTCAACCTACGTCTCCAATAAAAACGTTATCTAAGAAAAGTTTTAATAACATTAGTATTAAAAACTCATAAGTTACCACATTGCTGAACATTTTATGTTACCTAATTGCTTTAAGCTGCTCCTATTTATAATCTTCATGTAATTTAAATTATTTGTTACTATACTAAACAATGCCACAAAACGTGGTAAATGTATGATGTGACGCGTTAATTAAATCGTGTGAAATATTTAATTTGAATTAATTATTGGCCAATGATGTCATTGTCCGTCCACAGAGGGCGTTCATTGCGCGATCTGCTTAATAAGGATTATCTCAGAGCAGCTTCCATCCCATTCATTCAATATTTATTTCCCGCGTACGCCATTGTACTAATAGTACAAAAATTTAATACTGTTAGTGTGTGCCGCGCCGGTATAGCCGGCGGATTATTGCGGGGGTAGTTTTTTAAATAGGGTTAGTTTTTTCCTCCCGCGCTAAAGCGGCGAGGGGTCGTGATAAATGACACATGCACATTTTTCGAAATACCCAATTTCGGATTTAAGTTACCCCAAAGTGGCTCGGTGTCCGGCGGACAATGGGTCCGCAAGCCCGGTATGAGCCGGCGTCGCCCCCGCGCCCTCTCCGCGTAATTTACACCGACCGGCTTTACGACGAAAGGGTACTTTTGTTTGCTCACCTACACTATAACGATATTGGATACAGTTATGGCCACTAAATAATGCATTTTTCTATCGCATCCTGACAGACCATTATCTCGAGGAAATATCGACAAGCATCGCTAGAAAAAACGTTCAATGTTTTCCTTTATCGGATTATACGCATGCCGTAAAGGTCTTTTGCAACCAAGTCATTTTTTTTGTGAAATTACTTTGTACATAAAGGATCATAAGCATTCCACAACAATATTTTAATATTAATTTATCAAATGAACTTTCCGTTCTTGTTGGGCCAGCTACACTAGCGCGTTTCTCGTTCCATCTTTCCAATTATTTCGACTTTACCCGTTAATAGTACAATGGAATCTTAATTGTGCGACATTAATTTATAAATGCCAAAGACACTAGCATAGAGAAAAATCGTAAACTTGTTCTCAATAGTCGAACGCGTCGAGTCAATATCGTGGCAAAAAGACCCCTTTAAAAATATCTTTGAAGGAATTCCTCTCAGTCCGAACCCTTGCTAGCCGTTAATAAATGTCACGGGAGAGGCATTGACATTTGTTGGCGGTGTGACCCCACCGGACAGCTGTTAGAATCCTTTCCTCTGGAAGACACGGTTCATTTCCGATACTTGTTGTCTTACATTTTTTTATAATCAGTCAATAACAATTTTGTTCGAAACAAACAGCTATTTGTAATCATTCCTGTATCCCTAGTTGCTAACTCGACGTAAACTCAACTGCCCTTTTGAGTTGAACTTCCTATATGTACTGTTTCCTAACTAATAAAACCTAGAAAAGAATTACCATGCTACATTTCTTGACACATGAGACAATTTCTTAAAAAAAACTAAGTGCATTCGTTAACAATATCAATATAAGTTAATTGGCTATAACAATAAGAATAATGTATATCGTTGACATAAAAACGAGCTCGCTGCGGGCACGATGTAGACACGCGACAGACAGGTGTGCACAATATTTTAAAAGAAAATGATACGAGCATAAAGAAGAGTATGTAGAATGTGAAGTTAATTATTAAAGCAGCAATTAATGCACCAGTCAAATTAACGCAGAGAATGTTCTTCTCTTTCCTTTCACCTTTGACATGGATATTTCATGGCGAAAGAGAAGGCAAAAAGCACTTCTTCTATATCCCATCTTTATTTTATCATATCCATAGTCTCTGGGAAACTCAAATAGAAATGGCCACATCCTGGTTTCCTTTGCAAAACGTTTTACTTTCATCTAATAGTCATGGCTGAGTATGAATGTGGAGGGGAAACACCGGCAGAAGTAGGCATAGGACGATATGGATCGTCGCGGACGTTAAACAGTGCCCGCGACCCCGCCGTAATACGTGTGAGGGCCGTCAGGTTTTAGTGGGTATTACGGTCACCTTCTGTGGCCGGCGAGTCCCACACTCTCTACGCCATTGCACGCCCGGCGTAGAGGTGCATAAATGCATTTCCTGACGTTTATAAAAAAAAAATAAAAAAAAAAAGGACGATATGGATGGACTTTATGATAGGTGACATGGTCGAGAAGAGGATAACGACTGTGATGACGGAAGATAGGTTAACGTGGAGGACAAAAACTTGGCACGATGAACCTACGGGAGTAGGTTAAAGATGGACAAGCCTCATTTGCTCTTTACATACTGCTCTCTTTGCTACTTTGGGTAGGTTTATGTTGTTGATAGCGATGATTAACTTAGCATTTAAAAGCTAGAAATGTATAGACTTAAGTGGAGAAGTTTGAAAGGCATTGTCTCTTTGTTGTAAACTCGACAAGTTTTAACGGAATATAAATATAATTACATTTAATTGAATTAAGCGAATGAAAGGTATTTGAGCAACATCCAAGTTTCTCTAACAACTATCTATTTTATAACTCTTGATTACGCCAAAGACTTTGTCTAACGAAAAGTTTTAAAAAATGATGTGTCAACTTTAGGACACCTCGTGTGCAAAAGATTTAATTGGTATTTCCATAGCAGGTGTGACCAAAGAACCGTCAAAATTGATTAACCAACGTAATTTTTTAGAACTAAAAAAACTTGTGAACCATCATTCAATCATCATTAAGGCGAATAGTAAAATCAACAGCGTGACAGATAAAAATGTATCCAATTTAACAGTCACTGTCCTGAACCTGGGGATTGTTATCGAATAAGATCTCAACGGCCAAGAATTGGGCGAAACCGACGCGGCTAATTCCGTAAGACAACCGTATCTACTGGCATGAAGTTATAAAAAACTTTATACTCTATACACCTTAATCTACAGGTAGGGTGGTAATATCTTTCCGGTATCGATACCATCTACAATTAAATATCGACCTTCCTGCTTAGCGAACAAGTAACATTCTTGCTTGTCAGTTGTTTGTCAGTTAAGATGTTTTTTGTTTTTATTGGTTTATATCTTGGTGTATCTGGACACAGGACGTTAGCTCGCAAGGTGTGTCGCAAGGTGCACGGCGACCGTTGGCGCCGACCGGCCTCAGGCCTAATAATAGCACCACTAAAGCCGTGACAGAAGCGTGTAACAACTGATTAGTGACCGCTAAGAAGCCGGGGTGAGTCGGTAGCAGAGTTCATTCCGCTCCGATGAATCTGCATTTTATATTCGTAAGACATGCTATTGATATAATTCATATTACTTATAATGTTTAGTATAGCATTTATTAATTTCTAATTAATTAGCCAGGGAGACTAGCTAATGGTCTGGATGATGGAATCGAAAAATATGTATGAAACTGACATTGACATTCAATAAGTCACGTGCTTGTCACGTGTGAAATATCGAACGTCATTGTCAGTTCCATACACTTTTGTCGATTCCATCAGCGATATCGCCAATCGAATGGTACTTTGGGTAGCCCCCAAGTCAATTGCCTAACAGATTGGAGTAGCAATATGCAAACCGATAAAACTTAGTATTGTTTTATTGTAATCCAGTGCTGGATTCGACCGCTAGACTGGATCAAAAGCAATGTGTATACGAATAGGTAACGTATATGTATCATACTAACAGATGTAAAAACCTCAGATGTAAGACGGCGGCTTCGTTCGGCTCATTATGCTAATTGCTTCAATAATATTAACATATGAAAAAGTTTTGATACGCCGATCTGAGTGAATTGTTAAAAAATATTTCTCAATTACACTTGATCAAGCTTATAAATAATATTGAATTTTAGTAGCGCTGGGTAATAATCAAAAGCAATTCAAAGATATTCAAGGAAATAAAGGTCCGTTAATAAACTTTTTTAAATTGTACAGTAATGAAGAAATTGATATCAATTGATATTTGTTGCTCTTTAAATACAATATTTATTTTTGTATTCGATTTTTGCTTTTGTAATACAAAGTGGCAAACGAGCAAGTGACCACCTGGATTTGCTGAAATAGCGAAGCGATCTCTGTCTATAGACATCTGCAATTGCAGATGCGTTGTCTACCTTTAATCTACGGTGGAGGCGCACAGCAGGAGGATAATATCTCTTCCTATGCGTCCCCTTCCTCGCCAATCCACTTCCCCTTCCCATTATTTCCTTATAAGGAAATGAGAGGAAGGGAAAATGAACTAAAATTAGGCCTCCGGCACCACACTGTTCGGACAACACATGGAATTGCTTACATTTCACGCCTGTCTTCTATGTAGTCGTGGTATATCACCGGACGAACCGGACAATTCGTGCATTGATGTTAAAGTTTATAAATTATTCGAAAGACTTAAAAAACATATTGTTATCAACATTTCGTCAAATACTCGCTTACAATATCATAATTTAAAGTAAAAAAAAAACGTCATAAAATAGAATAATTACATGTAAATTAAACACCCATATCTAATTATGCTTAACTAAAACTCCTGTTATTTTTAAGAACCTTTAATATTACAAAAAAAATAACTTTTACAAATACATAAATCTAATAGTTACTAATCTCTAATCTACAGAACATTTTAGGCAATAAAAGTAATTAAAAACAAACGAAAGCGACTAATTGCGTTAAATTACATTTGGTCATACATTGCGTGTTTTGTACGGTGTGCCGCAGTTGACGCAGGTGGCGACACGCCATTATATTGCTAAATATATTGTAATGTACATAATAACCACTTAATTACTTAATAACATAACAGCTAACAGAACGAATCATGTTTAATGTATTTTTCATAAATCACTGATATCTTCCTTATTAAACTTAGTTCCTTTTCAGTACGGCAGAATGGATCTCGATATACAAATCTATAATAATATTATGAAGAGAGAAATTTTATATTTTTATATGTATTGAAATAACTCCAGAACTAGAGGGCCGATTTCAAAAATTCTTTCACCGTTAGGAAGCTACATTATCCTCGAGTAACATAGGCTATATTTTAATTCCGCGCTTACGAAGTCGCGAGCAAAAGCCAGTGTTGAATAAAGAACACACAGGTTTACTTGATAAGTTTGTTTTATTCCCCACGGACGGAGTCGTGGGCGACAGCTCGTATTAAATAGTTATTTTCGCAAGTGTAAACAACTATATTTTTCGAATGTTTATAAAGTGTCCAACTTTAATCTTCAAAATGAATAGTTTTCATCTAAAGTCCTACAGTAATCTACAGAATCACAAACACATATTACTCTTTATCAAAATCTCAATCAGACACCCGAAGCAGTGACGTCACATCTTAAAGTTTTATTACAACATAAACACTTGCGAGTTCGTATGTCAAACGGTAGACTTGATAACGCCGGGGAAGGGATACGGTCATCAGATACGAGAACCGGTCGCTATAAAAGACCCCAGGGGTGAAATGTCAAGGCTTCGCACTTACTTTAACAGCTATTCTTTAGCAAAAAGCTCCCGTCTAAATAGTGCTATAAATGGAACAATTTGCCAACGAAAAAGTATTTATGCGAAGATCTATTAATAAAAAACAAAAGACATCCGATATGTGATTTTCAAAACTTTAGAAGTATGCGTTTGTTATGTTTCTAGCATTAAAATAAACAGTAAATATGTCCAATCAGTGACTGGAACACGTTCATTAGAATCCTGCTTAGAAAGACATCTCTGACTCGAGTCCGAGCAAATTGACGTGGTAAAGCTGACCCTTGCTTGTTGGCCTACGATCCGTGTCTTACACTGTATGGCGCAAGCTATAAGCGGTTGAAGATAGTTAATAAGAGAATTAAAAAAAATACTGTTATTGTATGACGTCAATATTATGTAAGTCATACAGCCAAGTTAAGAATTTAGTTAAAAAATATGGTAAACCTCTGAAAGGGGCTGCTTAAATTCAGTATTAAATTACTCGGACGTATTTTTAAACGCCACTAATATATTTATGAGCGTCTTACATGTTAAGTCCACGCTAACACTCGAAATTCTACCTCGATTTCGTTTAATTTGACACCACTTAAGTTTTAAGCGACGCTTAAATTTGCGTGCCGATTGAACTAAACATAAGTATGCCAATTATATCCAAGAATAAAATGACATAGATTGAACGCACTGGCGCAGTTTTGGCATAATAATAATGCATAAATATTCCCTCCTTCAGTTCACATCTTATACTCTTCCTTGTAGACATAGCAGTACTATAAAGGGCGTATCATCAATAATCCGTTGCGGATTAGACCGGTCGGCTTACGCAAATAGATCCGATCGTACCGGACATCGCCGGACATTCCTAACTATGTCCGGCAATTCCGGATTCACAAATCTGCAAAAATGATTTGCTTACATAGTACTCAGGGGGGTTTCCAAAAGTACATTAGCTACGAAGCGATTCTAAAGCGAACGTCAAAAATGTATGAAATGACAATGACGTTATTTCACACGTGACAATCACACGATTTATCGAATGTATGGAACTGATACATTTTTGTCGATTCCGTCAGCGTTATCGCTAATCTAAATATGCTTTGTGTAGCCTCCCAGATAAGTCAACGTGTAATTAAGATTTTGTTTTTAATTCTGTTTTGTTGTAAGCAAGGTCACTAGTCAAGGTCATTTTCAAAAGAACAAACTTAAACAACTGGACAATAATAATTCATTTTACTCCTAGTGTATCAAAGAAGAGAATTGTACTTAACATCCATTGTAAGTATCACATTAGTTAGAGGCGGTGTCGGACGGGCGGTCTCATTTGTGGCTCATTTGTCCTGCGGTCGCGCCTTCGCTCTGCGGTTACTACACTTGCACCCTACGTTATAGCTTTATTTGTTTCACGTAAAACGAGTTAATAAATAACATTTATAACGTGTCACGAAACTCTAGCTGTTCTGACTCTAGCAGTATTCTCGGGTTAACGCTAGTTTTATTTGTTCAGACTGAAGCTTGGAGTCCTCTAGGCTAAGATGAAGAAAAGGTGACTATTAGGTTACCTTTCGTATCAATGATCAACAAAGTAATAGAGAATAGTGCTGTATCATCAGAAGACAATTTAAAAATAAAAGCTACGCCAATATTTATGTTGTGAAGTTCGAAACAAACCAGAGCAATGACCAACGAGTTCGTGGACAAACTTCATGGCCGGCTCATAAATACGCGAGGTCATAAAGGGAAACTGGACCTGAAAGTTTAGCGGTAGTCGTATAAATCATCTCGTCCCCCGCTATAGGAGAATGCCGAGTGTATGAAGGCCATAGTCCCACGTACGCCATATGTCATTTCGGCCAAGCGGCTGCTATTTGTCTTGCAAAAATTCGGGGAAACATTTTAAGAATGCCGCAACCCTGAACGACTCAGATCGGAATGCGTAGGGTTGGACTACGTTCGTGTTTAGGAAATGTTCTTGGACTTTCAACAAGCGACGAAGAAAGATCGTTTAGGTTTTCAAGAGCCAAATAAAATGTAATAAAATAATTAAGTTGGAAATAAAATAACACGCAACATTAGAATCAGACCTATAAAAAATATTTCAACTTTCATATTTTTTGTTAACAACGTAAATTTAAAGAATACCTACAAGCTAGAAAGACAAGCTTAAATTAACCTCACAACTTATGAGTTCAATTTCAAATCGGTAGATTATGATCTACATTATTTTTAACCGACTTCCAAAAAAGGAGCAAGTTCTCAATTCGTCTGTACGTTTTAAGTACACACTATTCACAATCTATAAAATAAATACAAAGGTTATCTTGTTCTATTTAAGAAGGACAAATACGCGAATAGTGCAAAACACACAAATCAGCATCCACAGTAGACAATAAATAGAGTAAATTCATCCTCCCCGCACACGGAGCGGCGAGTGGAGAGCGGTCGGCCTGATTGCGCACATCTTCAACAAATACATACGTACAATCTGCAAATAATACAACGTGGACTTTCGCCTCTCCATTTTCTTCATTGTCTATAATTTTCATTTTGCCTTTAAGGTTTATACAATACTAAATTATTCCTATGCGACCTATGATCGAAGTTAAAGAAGTAATGATCGAAAATACTGCAGGGAGGCTACCCAAAGTTCGCTACAAAGCGATTCGATAGCGAACGTCTCACACGTGACAAGCAGGTGACAGCGATATCGCCAATTGGAAAGAACTTTGAACAGCCCCTCTGAAATTAGTCTAATTATTTCTCAACTGTTTCTTAGAATAAAGATTTGTTTTTTTACGAAAGTTGACACATATTTCCAACACGATCTTTTTAAAGCATTTAGTTCAAACAAAACAATGTAAATGAATCAATTACGGGAACGCGAGCTCAAAACCGCTAACACGCAGACGAATTTCACCACAAAGCGTTCGCTAATGTTCCTCATTTGCCAGCCATTCGTGAACCGTCGTTTATGGTTTGTGGTCGAAGAAAAAAATACCCCCGACACTGTGGAATGGGTAAAGACTTGTTTGCGGTTAGATAAATTAGAGTAATAAAACTTAACAAATTTGATTTAGAATCCCTTTGTTAGTTTTGATAGTATAATAGATAGACCGATACAAAATGATAATCAAATCTTTGGACGTTAGTCATTCAGTCTTACCAGATCTTATTTTCATATGTCAATATTTACAGTTATTGACACTTGAGGTTACCCAAGGCACAAGCGCTACGAAGCGATTCGATAGCAAACATCAAAAATCTATGGAACTGATAATGACGTTCGATACCTCACTCACCATGTGCACATGACTTATCGTTTGTCATTGTCAGTTCCATAGATTAAAATTAAAATTTTTGCGATGTCGCAAATCGAAAAGTATTTTGGATAGTCCCCTTGTCTATTTTAACTAACGAAGCGATCCTTTGAAAACAGTTTAATCGCTTCCTAGATTCCCGTAAACGTCTACTTAAGTGCATAACTAAAAATCTGGTAAGGCATTTTCCAACTAGGTACAGCAAGTTAGTTTCTAAAGATCAGCTATGACTAGAATACATCGTAATAAATATCAACTAAAGAGACACAAGTATTTCCAAGTAACGGTCAGTATTCCCTAAGGTAACAGATTCAATATGTCTGCAAAAAGCGTTGATCGTTCGCTCGTCGACGCCCACCAGGTTTGCGTCAGCCCTTAGGGCCGGACAGACAGATCGTTTCTCAATTCACAGTGATATCTTGTTAGCATCGAGATTAATGGACTGTGGTACTATTTAAAACCACTATCATTACAGGCTACTTTTATTTCGTCTGATGTTTACCCTGCCTTTTTGTTTTGACTCTGATAATTAGAGTCGCATGAACCAAATTATTTCTCTAGTTTAAAAAAGGCCTCAAAGTTGAGAGTTACATAGTTCTTTCTAATAACTTCATTAATAGCTATATCTCTCTGGAGGTCTCATTCTCTTTCTGTAAGGAGGCTTCACCTGAATTAGGTTGAAAGATTATTAACTCGAAGTATGATCAATGGAAATAAATCTTCTATTGACACTTACAAATGTTAACAAAGATAAAAGGATATCGGAAGCTCCCTTCACAGAATAACGATTTAAGTAAAAGTTGACATGTTAGACAGACGCCTAGTGAGACCCATCTGTCTTGCGTTGTCTACAGATGTGGTGGTTTACCGCCCAATGCTATGCCCGCCCTGAGGTGGGCCACGAAACACGAAGGAAACAAATTTTGTATTGGTAACTAAAACTTTTATGTTTTATTGTTTAAATTTGTTGAAAGAAGTATTATAGTGTACCATGATATAATTAATTCTTTATTATTAAGTAGGTATACTAAATTAACAAAAAAAGATGTTCAAAATTTCTTTAAAATTGCAATTTCTTCTCATGTAAAAGTACAAGCGTTGCAATGTTGCATCTATACTTTTGCCTCTATATTTAAGTTGCTTTTAACTTATTTCTTAAATGAATTCGCCTGTTTCCTGGCCTCTCATCTTGGGCAGTTTTGTGGTAAGCCCGCCCGGACACAGCCGTTTTATTTTACTCTTATCTGATTTATCCGTGATTTAGGTCCAGCCGCTGCCGGCCCCAATGTGGGAAACAATTACATCGCCGATAAACGCATTCTATCATTTCCTTACCGGTTCCTGCTTTTGTGGCCTGTAAACGTATCCTATAATGTGTCTCAAATGTGATTTGTGTTTTTCCAAATGATTAAGTTTTTTTTCCAACCGATATTTAAACGTGATACAAATAAGAAACACTAAGCTACTACACGTCTCCTAGTTCAATAACTAGGTGAGAAGCTTAAAGTGTATACGTTGAAAGACGAAATAGTTATAGAAATTCTAGTTGTAGTCCGGGACTCCGTCTGCGCAGAATGAAGAAAATAGAAAGAGCGTATGTGTTCTTTTAAGACCGTTTTCTTCATCTATACTTTTCACCAAGATCTGTTAAGCTGTTTCAGTGCTAACTTCAAACAAAGATCCATCCATAATTAGTTGCGCAACTATAATATTAGTAAGATTCATTAACCGTTGTAAATCTTAAATCTAAAGTGATCTACTCATAACAGATTAAGATGAAGAAAACAACAGTCGATCGGCTGATCTTAATCAATCACCAACCACTTCAGCCAGATAACTGTTAGCATTCATAGTATCATTTACATCTGTAATTAACCGGTGAGTGTTTTTTGTTGAAGCACAATGCCCCGCAACGGTAGCGGTGTAGAGCAAGACTACTATTCTGATAGATAGATTTGTAATCTTGGATCTATACAGTTCAGTTCAGTAACCTGACTTATGACTGTTTAATATATTCTTAAATGGTTCCTTTTTGTACACTTACTTGGAGAAAATACAGTCCTGACTCTTAGAGGTAACCTGAAGGACTCTGAGTGAGACAAAATGTTTTAAGCATCTTAAAGTAAAGTTTGCAATGAATGAGTATTGGTTCTTATGGAAGCTAAGGATGTGGCTTAGTTGAATATTAGCCTTTATGTCGCTATCTCAGATTGGACATAATAATTATACTAAATATATCAAGTAGATCTACTGATGAGGCTATTCTGTGGCGCAGCCAGTAGCTCAATGGCCGGCGGTCATGAATGGCTCACAAAAAGTGGAGGTGATTGACGTGCGCGCGCCGCATTGTTGTGATCTATACGCATAGTTGCAGCTCATTTAAACGATTTCAACCTCCCGAGTCATTAATTATCTCGTCATTTTGAAATGTTAACCTTGTACATAGAATATTAACATGTTTGTCGTAGTTAAAGCTCGTTCAAATTCGTAATCGATCTTAAAGTAAGCGCCGTTTAAAAAACAAGATGTCAAAATGTGTATGGAATTTGGAGTTTAACTGTGGCCTTATGATTTAAGAGGCTGTTACACATTTTAATGATGTTTCAGAATTTGGCCATTAGCCTGCATTCACACGAATACTTTTTTAACGCCTTCACTAATACGATCGCTGTAAAATGACTCTTGTGAGATACGTGGAAATGCATTCGTTATATTTCTACGCTTGTTTAGCGCGCGATGAAAAAGCGCTCGAATAAATGGGGGGGGGGGGGG
>QDHC01004070.1:417688-456508 GCA_013186455.1 Papilio dardanus tibullus
TGACACAGATATTGTTCATGTTTTTAGTGATTCTTTAATTGTATCAATTATTAATGAATCTTCAAATATTTTGCCAATCTTTAAGATTTTGGATATAAACATATTTGATAACATAATTTACAGTTGGGCTTGCCACCAACCCGATCAACACGTTCAAATTATTTCTACAAGTCAGCATCATGTTTTACTAACGCTCATAATTTAGGATCGGACTATAGATAGACGTCAAAAGATCTAATCATAGATAGTCTTACATCGGAGCTTTTAAATTAATTGCTCGAGCAGCAGGCGTAAAGAGTAGCAAGGCTACATTACTATGTACGCTAGTTATATTTTCACACATAACTCAAGCTTAGATATCCAACAATTTCCTGTACAATCAGGAAAATGTACAAGTATCAAGTGTCTCCAGTTATAAAATGATTTATATTGTAGTTTGACACGGTCGTGTATGGTTCCTGTTAATTGTCATCGCTCAATTCGCTCGATGTGAAGAAAATATTAAATAATATCATAGGAAATAAACCATAATAATAAATAACTCAAATAATATACAATTCTTAAATCTTGAGCTGATTTACACTTGCCAAAAGGAAATGTCTTTTCTCCAAGCACCTACGTTAGTAGTGTTATAGTCAAAATTTAGTCAATACCATACTGGTTTAACTCCTGTGAAGGTAGAAAGGAGTTGGTGAGTCATTGCAATATTATGGGCTACCACTATTTTTATGAGAAAAGGGGGCAAACGAGCAGCGGGAACACCGAGGTGATCATCAACGCTCCTGGACATCTTCAATACCAAACCAAAGGAACCACAGATGCGTTGCCGGCCTATGAGGAGGCGATACGCTCGTTTCTTAAAGCAATTACAACAATTTAAATATTTCTAAATATATTTCATGACATAATGTTAGGATTGAAACGAGCTCGTCACTGGCGTGGGCTCAAACACGCGTGACTCAATACACAATAGTCATTGTGACGGAGGCACGGCCACGGCGTATTGTCTTACAAAACTTTCTATTAACCTTTACTACTGATTGTGAAAAGCGACTGTCAAACGTGTCGCGTGCTTCCCGACACGCGTGGGTTATGAACTGATGTACGAAAACCTTCCAGACGGTGATGGCATTCAATTTTTGCACAGACTGATGAAGAAGACATAAATCTACCTCATTCCAAATACTTAAAGAGTTCATACCAGAGGGATTAAAGCTGAATGTCCATCAAGAACATTTTATAAAAACAAATATTGTCCAAAGAACTGTTTAACATAAGTGGTAATAGGTTCCAAATAGCTTTGATAACAAAAGGGTTGGATATTAGTGTCATCAATTCTTTCAACGATATTAAAATTACCACATCCGAATTGATGAGATTCGTAGACGGCGATGCGACACCGTGTGCAATAGCATCTTTTACAAGCATACATATGTCGTGTGACCTCCTTCGATTATTTAAGAGACGTACAGCTTACACGAGGCTACTGCGGTTGCTAACCCAAATACCACCACAACATTGTCATCTGTTAACCAAACTTGTTTCGACGACTGCACAATAAACATGTCTAGACGAATAATTCAATTTAACAATAAATATTTATCATTATGATAATTGTCTATTTAGTAGTAACTTGATGAATATAATGATTTGATAAAGACTGCGAAAGATCAAATTGAATTGACCATTTTAATATCGTAAAGCATTGCACCTGCCCTAAATAGGAGTAGAATAACTAATCTAAACTAACTATCGCACGGCCGGTGTCATACGCCACCCAAATATTTAAAAACGTCTTACATGTTAAATCCACGCTTAAACTTCAAATTCTACGGCGATCTGGTTGAATTTTGACGTCTGTTAGATTTAAATCGACGATTAAACTTCAGCAGAACATTTTAGTCCACGTTCTCTTCCTATCAGTTCCTTATAAGAAAATGATGGTAAGGGAAAGTGGATTGGCGGCGGAGTGTCAGATAAATTCGGATTTTTCAGCAAATCCTGGTGGCCACTTGCTCGTTTGCTACTTCGTATAATAAGAAAAAAATCGGCCGTTGGTGAAGTAAAAATAAACCAAATAATTATCGTTTTACTTTGCGAAGGATATCACACTATGTATGAATATCTAAGCTTGTGATAAAGAAAAGAAACTAGATTAAAAACTTTGCAGCAATTAAAACTAAAATTACTCTACTTACTTGTCCGACACTTTTTTAAACACACCATATTAAATTGTTACTATTCCAACTTTGTATATCACATATGTTATATGTGATATACAAAGTTGTCAGGAAGCGACGTAGGCAAGAAATTATTAGGTCAATTAATAAATTAATAATTCGATTAGCTAAATACGTAATTAAATCAAATATACATTAATACAGTTCAACTAAAATGGCAATACTAGTTTCAAAGCTGTTCTGTAGTTTATATTTGGTTCCAGCCATCAGGATATTATTTATGAGTTGTCCACTCAGGTGAACGCAATGCATAGACATGACGGAATTTAATTTCTGAATATTTCCACTGGATTTTACTAAATTGAGTTTATTGATATTTAATTTACTAGACTGACGTTATGCTTATAACTGCCATTTTTGTGTCTAATTGACGTTTTATAAACGGAAATGTTTAATTCGGTTATTTTTAGTTTAACGAAATTGTACTGATATAGTCTTACAATTTTTAACACAAGCTATATGACAGCTTCTTTCTGATACCAATAATTTCGTGACAAAAATATGCATAGCAAAAAAACAATACAAATTAATTTCTTATGGTAGTTTCACACTAAGGAATATCAGGCATTAATACGTAATGTAGCAGTACGCAAGCTTATTATCATATCAATAATGTTCTTGGTCTTCGTTCTAACTAGCAGTACTATTCTGTCCTACTGTTTAGCTTCACTGTACTGCCTTCGTGGGAAACTATCATTATGTATCTGTAAAGCCTTGTTTACTCTAGGATAGTATTTTAGTCGAGTACCAAGTATCTGAACAAAGGATTTACTAATTTACTCTGTTATAATGCTTTTCGGACACGTTTAGTTACTAAATTACTTCTACTCGACTAAAATACTATCCTTTTGCGTACAAGGCTTTACGATATATAATGCTAGTCTCACACGAAGGCAGTACAGTGAAGCAAGACAGTAGAACAGGATAGTACTGCTTTAGATCGTGACGACCTTCGCCAGTTCCCCGTGCCGGCCCACGCACCTCTATTGCACACAATTAACGCCTCATTTGACATTTATTATGAACGTTAGTTATGGTCTTTGTGATCTTTATATTATCTTAAATTGATGGCAATTGTGGCAACAGTAATAAATTTATTCTAATATTGAAGTATTTAAAAGATTTATGCTGAAAAGCTTCATCGCTTTATAAGTAAAATGGCTTAATGTAGTCAAGGAACTTGCAATCGTATACGCAGCATGTCGATTTCAAATACAATAGTGTTTTAGATCTATCAGTATACTAGCTGTCACTCGCGACTATCTATTCGGACCTATATAAAACATAATAAGTAGCGTTTTTGTTTTTACAGACTGTCATCTACATCGGCATATCTACCTTTCACCAAAGATTAGTCAAGCCGTTTCGGAGAATAAACTTGATATTAGTGTAGTAAGCCGCTCTCCTACATTAGTAAGATTCTTTAAACTAAATGTAATTACCTGTCGCTTATATTTAGAGATTAAAGATATTGAATCGTGTAAATGAATACCAGCACTATCTATACTTCAAATATGAATATGTAAAAGTCAATAATTCCATTATCATATCAGTTGTCAATTCGTCCGTCCTGTTCGCGGACTCGCGGAATACGCGAAACAATCGCAAATCTGAAATCCATGTTAACATTACCAATTCTAATGAAGCTTTCTAAAATACATTTGTTAATTGATGAAAATCACTCGCAAATACCACTCAAAGGTCTATAAGCATTAATTATTGACAATTGAATTGACAGCCATGATATCCAATATAGAGTTCGAATAAAATTAAAATATTTTAAATATTATAAATGCGAGAATTACGATGAGTGGATTTTTGAAGATATCAACGGCAGGGCTTAACAGATCTTCGTGAAATTTGTTATAGATGTAGAAAACTTGCTAGAAGAACGCATAGGCTATTTATGTTTTATTTTAGCCCCATGCAGACGAAGTCGCGTGCGACAGCTAATATCGGCTGTTTTGGCACTTTGGATGGAACGATCAGTAGCCTTATATATAGGTATATTCAATACAACTAGACTTGATTTATTTGTTAGCGACAATTAAAATGTAAAATGTAAACATTGAATTATTTTTTTACATTGTTCAATTTTACTTCTCCGTAAAACTTTCATGATATCACGTCTCATCAAATTATATTTCCAGACATTATTCGTGCCAGTTTGAATATGCTCCTAATAATCAAGTGCATCGTCAAGTGAGTGCACATTTGAGTGTTCATACCGCCCGTGGAAAAAGGGGTGAAGGTATTTTACAAATACACTTATAGGAACCACTCGTGGAACAGAATTAAGCGGGTTAACTATTTCGATTAGATTCGGCTATATTAGGAGAGTACCAACGTCCAAGAATTGCATTTTTTCAAGAATTTCTTTCTACTTATAAAAGTAAATTTAAAGCACTAGAATAACACTCTTTGTATGCACCAGGAGAGTATTTTAGTCGAGTAGCATGTAATTTAGTTACTAAACGTGTTCGAACAGCGACATTTTAGTAGAATTAGTAAATCCTTCTTTCAGATACTTGCTACGTACTACTTAACTAAAATACTATCCTGGCGCGAACAAGGCTTTAGTGATCGAAGCAAAATAAAATACAGCATTAAATGCTATAAATTAATGCTATTTTATTAAAAAATATGATTAAGAAACTTGTCCTTATCTGTAAATATCTTACGTCAGTCCTTGACGTTTACATTTAAACATATCCGTGCAACAAAGTAAACTGCAAAATATTACACACTACGATTAAAAAAACAGCAAGATGTGCTGCAGTTATGCGCTGATATCTACCGGTCGAGCATACACGAGCATACGGGTAATAAGTAATCCAAGTAAATGGTGGTATTGCAGAGGCATTTTCAATTAACATCTACCTAAGTCATTAACTCCTGCATACCAACCAACGGGTGATACTTAAAAGTATCTGCGACGTTGTTAATAGGCCTCTATATCTTTATTAAGCTGCAAAGGGTTAAACGAGAATTGTGCGCAATAAATGAAATGGAATAGTTAACCCTGCAGCGGTCTTCACACTCACTTTAATTTAGTTAACAGTTTTGCAGCCCGGCCGCCCCGGGCATTGCAGGCCCCTGCACTGGGAAAGGGTTGAATGGTGAAGCTGCTAATGAGTTGTCGACATCATTCCATGAAAAATTACATGTATGTTTTATGAAGAAATATATATCAACATAAAAACACTTATTTTGGATTCTTAAAAAGTACTTACTTATTCATTAAAGTGTTTTTTTTTTGCTAAAAAAAAAACTTTACTTGTTTTCGCTTTCTCGTTAAAATTTACGTTCAGATTGCAATTATACTTATGTTTGCTCATGTTATTTATTAATAATTATAATAACCAAATGACTAGCAGATCGCTAGTGTCTTGATGAAAAATTGTCGATAACTAATTAGCCTGCAATGAACATCACTAGCTGAGCATTTTCATCGCCAACTAATTTATATCGAGCTGAGTCCCGCGCTGCACCCTCCCTATTTAGAAGCTTTTAATCGCTCGATGAAGTGTTGCCCTCTCTGATAAATAGACGTCACTCGAATGCCGAGCCAAATTATTACAGCTCAAGGTATCATTGCTGAAATTAACAACACCCTGTACTTTTTGCATAAGACAAATAAGATATAAATATAATTCTTATAAATCGATTAATCGCAAACGAGGAGAAAATAAGATTTGACGAAATTTAAGTCATTGTAGTTCTTCATTTCTAACATTACTAACAAAAGAAATAAAGAGTCGTTGCAAAATATAAAGATGACAGAACAACATCAGTCAAAATATTTTACGTCAACGAAATTATAAGTAAAAATGACATCCAGATGTACAGTTGGACTGTGCAGTTCAAATTGACGTATATTCATCACTTTAACTGCACGGTTAAATCTACAGAATATTTAAAAAACTGAACGTGTGTATCCGGCTTAAGGCTTATCGAAAACAATGGAGAAACATTACGTAGTGGTAAAAACAAACAGATGTCCACCGCACGGTCACTAAATTGATAGCGTTGTAATTAAATTACATAACAATAATAAGCTGGAAGCACCTGCCTCTACTGGTTTGCTTCGAACTGCTGCGTGCACGTTTAATGAAAGAAACTTGCATAGAGCTCTATTAAAAGCAAAACGATTCTGATTAGTCCTATTTTATCCTACTTTATTAATAACTGGGACGTTCATAGCTGTGTGACTTCTATATAAAGACGGTGATCGTCTGCATGTCTATCAATCGGCTTGATCAATCGCCTCGGTCTGATAATGAACCACGAGACATTGAACATTTATTTAATTAGTGCAACATATTTTGTGTACCTATAATGTTTTTTTTTTCGAAATAAGGCCAGCTACTAACACCCAGTTTTAACCGCACATTCCGACTGCGCAGTTGCTGCGCAGACTGCGCAGACTCGTCGTGTACGTGCAGTTAAAACTGAACAATGATTAGTATAAAAGATCGTATGCTGCACTATTACTGTAATAGTTTAAACCTTTTTTATCTTTACTTAAAATGTATTGTATAATGAAATAAGTAGAAATCAAACATGTTAGAGTATAATATAAAATCTTTCAACTCGTCACATTCAACTTTAAGTGCATCTTTACGATCATAAAAGTGATATGTCTACAATGTAAGGGATTAAAGGTGTTAACATAAAATTTAATGTTTTTAATAATAAAACGCTTAAACCATGAAGTTATAAAACCTTCTTGGTTATTTATTCATCATATAATTACGAACATGAGCTTTGTGATGTCCATTGAATAATTTATAACGAGTATTTGTCACTACGTCATAAATAAATCGTTACTTGTTTTCAATAAACTTGTCCGGGTGGTAATTAGATGCATTATCTGACGTAATCGGTACTATATGTTTGTTTTTTTTTTCTCGCTAATTATTGAAAGTTATCTTAATATGGTTTTTTTCGTAACTCTGATTTTAATATTATTTTTGTCACGATCAACGATGTTCGTACATTTCCATAAGGTTCAATATGCCCGAAACGTTAAGTAATTAGATTGTCATTAAAACATAAACCTAAAACAGTTTTAACCACGTCCTAATGACTTTTGTAAGTGTCAATTCTCATCAAATAATGATATCGAAAGATCACCATCCTATTACTTCCTAGCTACTAAACTACGAGTTTATATCCGTTTGACGAGAGCTTATCAATTCTAACAGTACGAACATTATTTCAGTAGCAATGCTATCAAGAACAATATTTATAAGGGATGTAAAAAGTTATCAACGACGGCAAGCGGCACTGCGCGGCAGAGCTGAACAGACAATATAAAATAGCTATTGTTTAGCGGCGGTTTCGCCACGTCCAAAAGTCAACAGGGTACCGCCGCAATACAAAGGCATTTATTGTACGAATTTCACGCTTGCACGTAGGGTTGACTCTACTAGGAAGTAAGCTTCTTGATACTTGAAATTTTCGAGTACAGCTCTGTAATTGTTTTGACATGACTTTACTTTAATTAAAGAACTCATGTCTTCCACGATGAATATTAATTCAATAGATTATCCGAAACCATTACATATGAATTAGAAGTGTGGGAGAATGAAAGTAAAGTCGATAACTTGTTAAAAAGGAGTACGACAGATTATATATGATTTCCTGAAACAATTCCACAAATCATTGACTTCGAAATTAAGCGAGGATAAAAAAAATGTATCAAGATTATCAAATCACAGTATACAACATCCCCGTGCGGCCGCAGATCGCGGTGCGAGAATACGGAAGGGTTGCATCACTAAACTACCCCACACAATTTTCGTCACGGTTGTCCCTCTATATGTACAGTACACACATCGCACCCTCACAGACACAGACTAGACAAATTCCCTGCATACAGTTGACATACTGCCGTTTATCGTGGTCGTTGGTTAGAAATATAACTCGATAAATTTTGAAATTTAACGCTGTTTGTCTAGTATGTACGAGGACAAATTCACCCTACCTCGTCACGCCGCAAGTAAAAATTCCTAATTTTTATTTCAACAATGGAGATGGATAACTAGTTTCTAGTGTAAACAAATTGCTATATTCAGTAAACTTTTTGTGTCTTCAATTGTTTGAAATATGCAAAAATGTGTTTTGTTACGTGTATGCTTACTTGAAAAGTCAAACAGTCATTGTGACTCCAAATACAATACTTGGCAAAATAGCATTCTAATAACTAACGTAGCTTCTAGTAATTATAGTTATATAAAAAATTAAATTATTATTCAAAACAAATCAAAATATTAGGATGAATCAGTAGGTTTGAACTCTTAACGTATAATTTCTGCTGCTTTTACCAATACCAATCGGTCAATAGTTGAACCAATATTAAGGTACCCATCGACAACAATGATTTATTAGAAGTTGTAAAAATAAATTATATAACTGGCAATAATTCTGAAGTTGTAGACTCGACGGTGCAAGGGTTGGGGTGTTATTGCGCCATATGTGGTCAATTTCCAGCCGCCTTACCCCAGTCGCGGCAAATTATCCCTAATCCGACCGTAATGGCAACACTTTTATATACATACTCGTATGTTCAACAAGTTTACTTATTTACTTCCCTAATTCACTTGTAAAAAGATAAAATTTTGGTGACTTTAGGAGAATATTCCTTAGGTACAAACTCCCAAAAACTTTCAGATTTGAGAATAAACAATCTATACTACTTAATATTGTAAAGAGAGAAACTTTGTATTTTTTTATTTTTGTATGTATTGAAAAAACTCAAGATCTACTAGGCCGATTTCAAAAATTCTTTCACCGTAAGAAAGCTACACTATTCTCGAGTAACATAGGATATTTTAATTCCGCGCGGACGAAGTCACCAACAACAGCTAGTGTTTCATATTTTACTTGAGTTTTTAGTCGTACTAAATTCAGATAATTTCAGTCATAAAACTATCCAACATTGAATTTTGTTCGAGATAAACAAAGTAATTATAAGTGACAAAAAGTTTACAAGGTTTTGGTCAGATTTTAAGCATAAAAGGGAAAGAATTACAACATGCAGGGTCATCAAACTTTCTAAACTATATCTATACTAGAGCCATAAAGAAATCCAGGTCAATCAAATATCAACTGAATATGAAATGAATTCGTTAGTGACACCTGCAAATCTAAAACAGACCTTCACAGTGATTCTGTACATATTTATTGAAGCAGTTTAATTGTAAGCCGTAATGTCGATAGGGTTGAATTTATTGACACAGAAGTTGCGAGCCCTTCTGTTTGCTGTTATTATTTCCTTAATTCAAACCCCAACTAATTAATTTACTGTCGGAGAACGTCACTGATTGCGGTCCCCGTTCGGACAATATTTGATATTACTTTTGTATTGACAACCTGTTGGCTGAACCGAATGCGGGAAATAGTATACATAAATGAAATAGCGAGGATATTGGATACAAGAATTTGGTACTTAGAAGTGGTACTTTGGTACTTGGCTAATTACCTGATTATAACAGGGAAACACCGAGATATGCTTCTTACATAATGCCACCTTGATTTTGATTAGAATCATTTAATACTAGTACTGAACAAAGTACCTATATTATCTCCTTCTCTTTGTTTCCTTTATTATCATTGCCGTTAATTAAAATTCCTTTATCAGTATTTAATTTTAAATATAATTTTAAATTACAATTTTTCCCCATTCAATGTTCGGTGATGTAGTCGACCGCACTCTCCGCACAATATCCGCACCCCACCTTCCGCTGTCAGCGACATCTGACGCCATATTGACGACGCCACAAACGTCAATTGATTAGTCTCTAATGTCAGTTTGACAACACATTTTGAGGTTATTTACGGATGTAAAAATATACAAAAACATTGAAAGCCAACAAGTTTACTATATTTCTATTCATAATTAGAATTTGAAGCGGGAGCATACTCAGTAATTATCATTGAAGATTTGTGACAGCATCCTTATCTTTTCTTGGTTTCGAAAGACGACCGCAATCGGCACGAAGCGGTTTTATCGAGTGTGACCGAGTTGATTGCTGCTTTCAAAAAGGCGAGCTTTAATTTCGGCCGCAGTGGCTGCTACGTGGATGCGGCCGCGCGTGACTACCGTTTATTTTATTAGCAATAAAATGTCTTATAGCCTTCCTCTGACTTCCGACAGTATCAGTATCCTTGAACTGACGGTGCGGTTTCATAAAATTAAAAAAAAACATCGCCTTAAAAGAAAGCGCACCTTAGCAAGCAATTTCCTATTAAAGACTATTTAAAACTCAAAGTAAATTAGTGGACATTAAAATTAACATTTTTCCTAGTATTGTAGACGTATCAGCAATAACGTTGCTTAATCAAATTAGGCGACGGCTGTCTCTGAGGAGGCAGGAAATATTGCTTGAGATCTCTCAGAGCCCTGCTCCCTGACTAATGGACAAGCAATCGATATTGAAGTTTTTTGCGGGCCCCCGGCGACAGACAAATTGTCTTGCGCGAAGAAATTAATTTGACAAGTCTACGAACCGTCCCCTGACGCCTGTATTCATTTATTTGGACAAGTAAAAATGCTTTCTTGGTCAGGGGATGCTCTAGTTTGTACACCATAAGGAAACTATTATTGAGTTTGGTTTAATGATTGTTTTTATAGTATTAGTTATATAGCATAGCACTGAATTATTGTAATGATATTGCTTAAAAGAAGCGTGACCAAAGCTCTGCAACTGTAACCGTAAACGTATTATTGAAATCAAAGTAAGTCAAGTTAAAATCAACACGTTAAAGAAAATATCAAATCTTGAGGTAAAAAGAACTCAAGCACAGTCACAAAGAAAAAATACGTATCAATGGTAATAGATATCAGAAAGATCTCTGCAACGTTTCCTTAATACAGAAACAAAGACAGTGTTCAGTTATCACCTATACGGACATAATGTTATAAGGAAAAATTCGATTCATATCCAGAAAATATCGGCCGACATCGATACGTAGGGGGACTCGATTTATGATGATCTGATGATACAATCGAATCAAATAAAGCGTCTATAAATCAACGTCCGCTTGCCGCTCGCCGAGCGAGGTGCGAACGAAACTGCTTTAGCGATTTCGACGTTTTCTCCTTTATTTATTTTCATCCCATAAATCTCATACAATGGTTTGATGAAATGTTAAAAGTCTAGATTATACTTCAATGGATAAGTGAAAGATTCTGTCAATAAATATAGAACGCTTGAATTAGTCTGATTATTAAAATAGATTCCAAATCTATTGCCGACTGCCGTGCGTTTTAGGTTTTTCTAACATTTATTTTTTGGGTTATCTATGTTTCTATGCACTGTGTTATTAGAAATTATATCTAAAAGAACGAAGAAATCAGTTCTATTCACTAAGTTTCGTCATAATGATCATTCTTATTGAGACAAAATCCCCATCGAACATTATACTTCTCGATGGCAAAATAAAAAGGCAAACTCCGCACGTGCTAACATAGCGTGTAAACAAAAAGCCCAAGATTCAATTAACAATGATACGATAAGTCGGATAATGAGAGGTTGCGTGGATTTATCGGCGGATAACCGACAATTAAACGTCTTTGTTCGTACGACGTGCGACGCGACACCGCCCAGCCGCGACCTCACAAAATGCACGTTTCGGTGCAAAGGAACAACGAAATTAATAATCACAAATCGCTTTATTACCATTTTATACCACATCCAAATGTGACACACATACTCATGAAATTTGCATTGACGTCTCCATAGATCTACTTCGAAAAGACAAACTACAATGTGCTCAAATCCCACAGTGTGCCAAAATCCCACACATGCTTGCTCTTATTTAGCACGAAGGTAAAATTTATAGAATAAAGTATCGGTTCCGAGATGTATACGTGTTCTATTGAGTATGGGGCGATGAAATTAATCAATGAAATTGAAGGAAATTCTTTGTTAAAATGAAATTCTTTATTAAAAGACTGTAAGTTACTAAACTTAAAATATTCATCTTTACCTTCTCCAATTCGCGAGATCGTACATCTCCGTGACAATTTGATTCGTGCATCGCCTTTTGAAGGGCAGTGCAACGAGACAAAGGGCGAAGACAAAATGGCCTGCCCTCCCAAGACGATCCCAACAGCCACGAGACCATATCATTGTTACCGCTGGCATTAAGCCGAAACTTAAAGGAACTCGTGAAATCATTGATAGTTAACAATAACTGTTGTTTCACATGCTTTTTTGGTTATGTATATTTTTATTAAACTTAGGCTGTAGTTGTAATCTATATTCTTATAGTAGATGCAAGAAGAACAAAACAATAGTATTATTTCAATTCGAATCGATTTTCAAATACGCCTTTTGTTGCTCGTATAATTTAATATCGGACACCATCTTTATCACTCGTTACCTTCTCATGACTTGTCAGTTTCCTTGTCTGCTATATGATCTATTCTGATACTGTGAGCTTTATCGCCAATGTATTAAGATTCCTTTTCAAATGCAGTACCAGATTTACTTTTAATAACACATGTTTTATTATATTCATGTCAGTTTCAATTAAGTGTGTAAGGCTTCGTAATAAGGTTTAGATTAATACCGAGTTTCCGTTAGATGTGGCACGCACTACATGCGTCAATAGGCTTTCATACAATTCATTCATGAGTCAAATTCATTCATGTTTTATACTGATTGTTAATTTGAATAAAAGTTTGAGGTTCCATTCATCGGTTATGGCTTACAACCTTTAAATTGTATTTTTAAGCAAATGTGACAAGAGGATTGGCATTGCTATTAAATACAAATTGGAATTTACTTTCAGAATGTTATTTTGTACCAGCTCAAAAATAGTTTAATTTGAAGGTAGTATTACACATTTAATAGTAAAAATAAGTCGTTGAAATCAGACATGCCAATGCAATCAAGACCTTTAATATTATAGCAATGCCTCCCAGAGGCACCTATCCAATAAGCGGGCATGTCGAACGATTTGTAATCACAAGTCGTGTTGTCATGCGCCGGCGCAAGGCACGGGTCGGGATGTGATTAATATGGCGGCCACACCCCGCCCCAGCCCTCGCTATGCTAATGCCAAGAGCCTTTGTCTCCGGGCACGTAGCCCACGCATCCTGTGAGTGGGCACGAAAAAACCGTCAATATCTGTTGCGACAACAACCAGACGGGCGACGTCGTAATACCGATTTATGCTCGGGTAATGATTAAGTTGAAGAAGAAAATTGTGCACCGATGAATAATTTATACGATAACTGTGATTATCGCTGAACTTAAGGAAGGTTTATTACATGCTTCGGTGTACGTAAATGCGCGCCGGCCACTGGTGTTGAGCTTGGCAAAAAGTTTTGATGACGCCGCTCTACTGACCGCTCTCAGTATATTAGCCGCTGTTTTGTTTTAAACGATCCTGATATAACAATATTGCATTACTAGAGATTACAGCATCACCTTTCAATTGTTGAGGTAAGCAGTCAGTATACAATCACACAGTAATACATCTTAATAGCCGAGAACGGTTAATTTCTGTCTCTGCATAATAAAGTTGAGATAGACGAGCTGTGACAAGAAAAAAAAAATCAAAAGAATCTTCCTTAAGTCTACTTGTATAGATTGGATTTAAATGTAAAATAAATTTTAATAAAATAAGTCAGTCTGAATATTTCAATCATTGATTATTTATTTAGTAACGCCGATAAGTTCCGTAATCCATATTGATAATCATAGCTTAAAGATAGCTAAAATAGAGATTAGGAAACAAGAGAATGCACGAAACAATGAATGTTCCTATTGTCAACATAAATACGGCACATTTGCTATAATTACCTCGTCCCCAACAATCCGTAGTATTAGCAGCGTCAGCTTTGAACATTGGCCCAAGTAAGCGCCCAGGGGCATCCCTATGACCGGATAACTAAATCTTCCTTATTTATATCTACATTACTGCTTTAAATGGAGCGGAGCTACTAAACATAAGAGTAATGAAGCAATGGATAGAACAGTTGCAATAAATGCTGTTACAATAGCTCGGGCTATAGGGGACGGGGTGTCAAACCTATGATTACGGCATTATTAACAGAGAGCAACATTTGTGGCGAAAACGGTTCAATGTATTTAAACGATAATTTAAATTTTTATCGAAGAAAAGAAATAAGTTAAGCATGTTCACGTAAATCTTCCTTTTCAAATGTCGTGTACCCATGTTCCCTGTTAATTCTCAAACTAAGAACGACATTTTAATTTTTCGGAGTGTACAAACACTACTCGTAATTAAACACAAATACGCATATACTTTTGAGTACTAAAATATTCTGCTTACTAAAAATTCCAAACATAGTTCGAATCTATAAAGATTCATGACAATACCAACATAATGAAGATATGATACTTAACTTTTTTTCGAATTGAACTAAAAAACTATGATCCGATTTAAAATGTGAAAAATTGCGCATAGTTCGTAGAATCAGGAGCAGATCGAATGGCTAGATTGCCGAGCGTGCTATTGTGCGAGCCAATAAAATCATCCCTGATTGATGAAGTCAATTTTTTGTCAAAACTCGTGCATCCATTTAATTTGGACAAGAAAAAGTCTGATGCTGTAACAATGGTCACTTTTTTCATCACAATGCGAGGCCGCTATGCGATCATCGATTACTTTTTTATCAAAGAAAATATCAATAATCTGTTTACGCCCACTGTTAATTCCGACGTTAGTAAAATTGAAACTTGACACGTGTTACGGAGCGAAAATAATTTTGTGGGTGCGTGATGGTGCGCTTTTATCACTTTTGTTTGTTTCTTTTGGGCCGACGCCTCGAGAGCGCGCGTCGAGGAGGCATTTAGTGCGTGACTCGCGCTTTTTTATTGCCTTTGTATTGAAAAAGTTAACGTATCAAAGGAGGAGTGCACTGCACACAACACCTGACGTCAGCCTTATCATGCGATCTTGCCCTTGCCTAGACCGAAATTGCTTTTTTATGTTAAAAACAAAATTGCATCCAATTTTATTAAGTAACAGTAGGATCCACGTGTCATTACTGTCAATTCGTCTAATGGAAATACCGGATTGTTGCTAATTATAAGTTATAGAACTGGCGTATTCAAAAGTAACGTTATTTTTCTTGGCAGTAAAATAAAATGTTTATTACAGATGAAGTCAATTTGTTCCATAAACAAACTAATGCGGATGGAATATCAATCCGGGTATAAAGAGTATTTTATTGTATTTACGACGGTTATTTAAAGTTATAAGAGACACTGATTACGGATATGTTTTCAATTACTCAGGTTTTCTATGAAGATAACTTTCCCGTGTCTCGTTAGAGCGTGTTCACACGGCCGACGGGGCCCGTGCTCCCAAAACATTCAATAACATAACTTATAACTCGAAAACGAGCCTTCAAATTACACAAAACTGACAGCTTTAATATTTGCCCTAAGCCTTGGTCCGTGGACGGGCAGAACACCTCATGCTGAGCTTTTAATTTGTTCCATACATCCTTTCACGTAGTTTTTTTCTGAGTTTTGTTTGAGGCAAGCGGTGATCGATCGTTTACCCGCTTTTTTACCTTGTTTAATTTTGGAAGGAGCTCGCAGGTTTCGCTAAGTCATTAGTATGTTATGCCGAGCGTGCCCACGTTACATGTTTTACGCTTTTTAACGACCATTGTCTCTATCGATTTGACTGTTTCCATTTTTGAATTGGTTGAATGATATTTATATTTTTCTTCAATCATAAGGTTATTGTAATCTAGCTGTTAAAATCATGACTTCGGTCTTTCTGTGGATCTAATCTATGTTCTTCCCACCCTAAGGGCACTTTATTTTAACCATTACCGTGGAGCTATTTCTGACTATGTTAATTACTTTTTCCTCCAGTTTACGTAATGATGTTCTTTAATGAAGAGTTTAGCAAAAAGTGATTTGTATTCTCCGTTCCTTCACTTACCATCATCACCTTTTAATGATATTTCCTTGTGAGTAGCAATACTTCAATTTCCACTAATTTATTGCTGTTCGGTAACGTGAAAGTAAATGACTTCTCTTCAATAATCGATTGCAATTTAACGTCGCATGCTACTGCAGGTCTGGAAAAGGTCATAATTTGATTTACGATCTTCGATTTACCAATCAATTCTTAATTGACATATTGTTTTATAGAAGCCAAATAAATAGCACTGAAAGACCAAAGTCAACACTCGTCCAGGAACAGTCACAGTTTTCAATCAGTGCTTCTGTCTACGAAATGAGCAGCGTACCTATGAGCATAAGCATCAGCATGAGAAAACATGAGCAGGTATCGTCAAGTATAGTGTAAGTAAAGTAGCAAAAGAGCTTTGGATTTGAATTAGACTTGGGCGTAGAAGTTGTTTTAACAAATAGCGCGTCGCTTCCGAGGCGCCAACATCTCGTAAGCAAACGTGCAAGATTCGCATCGTTGGGACACGCGAGCTATTTGCCGGCCATGATACACCGCGGCCGCTGTCCGCACTCCATCATGCGCGCAGCACCGGACAGATATAGTGCCGAGGGATGTGATTTGAAGAATATATCGATATTTTTCATTACAAAATTTTAATAACATAATGAGCTTTTAAATAGTTAAAATTAGGCATAGGTAGCTAATTTATTGTAATAATTTTAGGTTTTATATTATCAGTTTTAAATATTTTACGATGAATTCAAATCTTGGAGCAGTTTGTTAAATGCAATCTTTAGAAGATTAGAGTTTTGAATTCAGAATAAGAAAAAGTATCAGGATTTTTTAAAAACTGAATTCTCAAATCTGAGCTTCTTACACGACAAAAATTCTTTATTTATTTAAAGAATATTTAATTTAATTTTAAAAGAGCCAAAGAGCCGTGCAACACTAAAGTTTGCATCCTACACATAGCGGGTGTCGACAGCGGCGCGCAGCACTAGGGGGCCTCACGCGTCGCGATACGTCGCTGGTAGCTCGTAATTTAAAATCCCTGATTTATAGTTCAACAGTAGCATTAAATTTGTAATCATATATTGATTTACAGCCGCGATAAGGGCGCGCCCGCGGCCTTCTGGGAACACGAGACACTGGTCTAGCGAATCCACTCGTTTGCTGAAATTGCTTTCCCAAGTTGTGGGCAGGTCGCAGTGAGATATACTGCAGTGCTGTGATGCCTGACAATATTCTATTGTTGGTGACTTTTGTAAATCGATGTGACAAACGGGCTCGGGTTTTACGAGCCATTTCCTTTACGATTGTTTTCTGATCATTTTAAATGTGACAATAGTTGAATGTCTTATTAAAAATGCTGATGTTGTTTATAATTGAATATAATAAAATAAATAAAAATCTTAAAATGTTCTGAGTGATCTACCAAAACTATATTAGAATTTAAAATAAAAGCAAATGTTAAAATAATGTCAAAAACATAGACATCCAATAAAAAAATGAAAGAAAATTTATCGAACTTAACAACATATCGGGCCAATAAATTCATTGACAATGATGGTGCATGACGTCAAACCACACCGAGCACACAACACTCATCGCGCGAACAAAACAGTCATCACCAAAACAATGGCGGTCGTATTAAAATTTGTCGAAATGCGCCGTAATTCGATTTAGTCGACACATCCTGTGCATTGTCGAGGCGTCTCCCACATCGCTCCGACTTGCGTGCGCGATGCAATATAGACTAAGCGACCACAGAGAAGCGACATGATAAAGTCAAATATTATTTTATAGAATTTCTCAGACTGTTTAAATCATTTTAAGAAGTTAAAATATCATGGGGTTTAAAACGGTTAGATTACATTTTAACCTGTAGCGTTGTGAAGTCACCATTTTAGTCACACCACTTAAATCAGTACTTTTCTAATTTAATTAATATGTTCTCAGAATAGCTCATATTTTGGTCCAGTTATAATGCAATTTTCTTTTTAATATCGTGCAAAATGTCAAATAGTTTTGTACCTACTGGCATGTCTGCACAACTGTCATTGGTGAGTGAGCGCGCGGGATGTGGGTGTCAATGTGAGTCGCGAGGACTATGATTTGTGCCCCGCTCCGCTTGCCGCCGACAAATGATTGATGTGGCCTAATCTTTACAATCGAAAAGTGCATGTAATGCTCGCATTTTTAGTTTAAAATTCAATTCTTTTCAAACCATTATCACAAATGTTGGGGAGATCGACAATAATTGTGCACAATTTCCTTTATTTATCTGATTCATTGATAATATTATAGCTTTAATGCATTTTTAAAATGAACGTTGCTATGAACAAAACTTCCTCGTTCACAATTGTTGTTATATTAATTACACTACATCTGTTAGTTCTATCTGAAATAGTAAAAAGGGTTATTTCAGTAGCTGTAGAAACCTATAACGGTAAGTCAAATGTAATAGAAAGATATGGGAAGGTGGAGTATTGCAAAACATTTTAAAACACATTTAGTGCAACCACAAAACCTATTTTAACAGGCGACGAAACAAAAGTGTCATGCGTACGCGCAGATAGCGACTTCTCGGAAGGAATGAAAGCATTATCAGTTGTACGACGCCGCTAAAGCCGTGAAGTCGTAACCGATAATAATAAAACATTATATATTCGAGACCACGTGCCGCGAATAATGACGAAACGCGGCTCGAAGTGCCAACAAAAGTGGACCTTTTTTGTTTACCATTCATTCAAGAACATCGGCATCGCTTTGGTGACGATTGTCGATTGTCCAATGCTAAGTGCCCGCGGATCCACCGTGAAGGCTAGACTTGCATGCGATTTGTCGGCAAATAAAACTCTACGATTACGGAACGTAACATTTGAATGTTAAATACAAACCCATCTTTTGTAAGCAATAATATGATGCTGAAGGTATAACTCATAATGTATACGTTGTTGACTTGTTAGACCAAGTCATATAGAATTAGAAGTGAACCTTCGAGACCAAAGCCAAAAGCAAAGCAAAGTAAAAGCGAATTAGAATTGCATAAAAGCGAATCTACAAACTTATTTTCTGTTCCAATATTTGATTCCAATTACTTTTAAGCATAAAGTTTATCAGGTAAATTAATTTTAACACAACCGTTCCGCAGTCAAATAGTACATTATCGAGGTAATGAGTGTAAGTGGGGGTCACGGTCCGGTCTCCATAAATTGGGGAACGTAATTACGAGTTTATGGTGGAAAGAATTTAATTTTGTATAGAGGAAGTCGTTGACGCGAGCCCATTGTCACAATCAACCTGTGAACTCGACAAGCTTTAAATAGGTGCAGCTCTAATATTAATGATGCATATTATTGTTTACGTTGTTTTGATGAACAATTTCTGTATTGCACCTTCGCTTTAGTTGAAATTCTAATCTGTTAGTAGTTTTTCCAATAGTTGTTGGTGCTTATTTCTCAATAAACAAGTCAGAAAGTATAACCAGAATCCGTAATCCTTGAAGCATCCAGTCGTTTTATCGAAAGCACAAAAACCGATTCCCAATATAAGAAATAGCTCATAAAACGCCTATCGCATCATGTTGGTGCTTGAGAAGCTCTTACGCGGAACTTTCTGAGTGGGTACCCACAACCCAAATCACAAAGCTGCGTAGTGTTGTGCCTTTAGTAAAAAATAGATACGCAAACTTTAAATAGATTAAAAACAGATTTCAAAACTGTATTCTAAATTGAATTGCGTTATAATTGCGTATTACAACAACAAAATAACTCACGCCCGTAACCCATAAGGGTAGGCACAGACAACGGACCTCCATTTGGCTCGATCCTGATGCACTTCTCTCACTTCTTCTACATTGCGTAATAATTTTAGAAATAAGTAGTACGAATAAGGAGAAAAGAGGATTTTTGTATGTACTTCTATTAATATGAGTAAATAAAGTTGTCTATAGAGTAACTGCACCGAAATTGTCTCATAGTAAGAATAAAATTATAATAATGTCCTGACTTGTTTAACCAACAAAAACAAAATGTATCCATTGTTTGCAAGCCGAAGTTACATCACTAATCAGGGAGTCAGCCGAAAATAATAGACCGGGGCAGAGGTGAGGGCTACTTAAGGGCAGTAAAAGGATAAGAAAGGCGGTAAGTAGGTTGAAGGGCGAGATGTGTCAACGGATACCGGAGTCCACTAAATGCACTAACTATTTGCCGACCTTACCGCCCTCGGCTAGCTAAGTGTGGAAAAGGAAGTCAATGAAGGAGATGTCAGATTAATCAAGCCACGATGTGAAATGAACGGAACACATAGTAGAAATATAAGGTAGTTAAATATAAGAAAAACTCTTAACAATATCTAAAAACCTTCAAGGAAATATTTATGCTTATAAAATAACCAATTTCACTCAAAACTTATCAATCAAACCTACAGATATAATATATGTATGAAAATACCTCTGGAATAGGCAAACACTATCGTTATTGTGAAGCCGTTGCCACTTTAGCACATCCTCTCGGGAGAGGTCCCGAATGTGAGGACATTACCGGGATACGAGCTTGCGCCCCTCTGACGAAAACATTCACAGCTATGTGTGTCCAGCAAAATGCGGCTTAATGCTTAATTCTGTCAACTAATAACGTTCCTTGGATTCCTTTTGTCATTTGGTTTACTAAGAACTTATAGCCAACGCAATTTGTAGCAACAAAACTGGATTTGTTCAATCAGTCAATATGAAATCGGAAACTTTACATTAAAGAATTAATTTATAAGGTATCTTAGATATGTTTTAAACTAGATGTAGTTTGTAAATTAAATGGTATTTTTATTAAATAATGAGAAACTTTCTACAAACACACATCGACAATATTTCATAATGTGAAGCGTGCTTCACATTGTGAAATATTTTACTTGTCACGCTTCATGTTTGTGTACCTATTAAAAGACTTTTATTTCCCCAAAACATATAACTTAGAAGCAAAAACACATAACAAGTTCAAACAAATCACATTAGGGATACAGGGAAACGGAAGGTCTTCTATTTTAATAGTGTAGTACAAACGATATGTCCGAATACAATGGTAGGGGAAGGAAGGGCCGGCCGGTGGAGTTCCGCCGGACACTTGTACGGTCCGCCCCAGCCCGACTGCAATGTGTTCGACCCGCCCTCGCCTGCCTAACAACTTACAGATAGTTTTTCAAACATGTCTTTAGCAAAATATACGTATAGCCGAGAGCGCTATGTGCAAGCCAATTTCAAGAAATGACAATTGACAATGTCAACGAACTTGACACAGCAACGATAAATGGTATCTGCTAGGAGGATGAAAATTTAACTTCCGTAAAGTGACTATTTGACATTGTCAATGTGATGGATCATTCATAAATATGTACAAAGTCAACGTCGAGCATCAACGTCAGAGAGTGCGTCTAATAGAAGTGATTTGAGCGCAGATATGCGAGCAGACCGCCCGGCGCGGACAGCTGAATCAGACTGTACACGGCAAATAAAGCAAATTGAATCACAAATGCGATGCAACTGTCTTGTTCCACCGAAATAGCAATAAAGCGGAAAATTCAGTCATCTGTGAGCAAAGCGATGTCTACAATGACAAATCCTTTATAGAGCAATATTCTAATTTAAAATTACCTCTCAGAGTGAGGAGAATAATAACAACTGACGGAAGACATTATCATCGACTTCAGATAATAACTCTATTGCCAATAAGTCAATGCACGCAAGATATAGGTTGCAAAGTTCTAATACATGGAATAAATCAGAACCATCCTTTATAGATCTTGACAATAAGCTCGGCTATGAACTAGCAGTTCCAATTTTACGTAGATAAAAGTGATATTTAGATAGGTATCGCGCATATCACGCAGTGCCCGCGTCGACTCGGAGTCTCCGAGACTAATTGAGTTTTCAGTTGTAAATTATTCCATTTGAAGAGCCGACAACTTTCGCCGCGTTTACCGCCCGCGAATCATAACTCTGTTAATTAATTTGTGACGCTTGTGTGTGGTGAAACACCAGATGTCGGTAGCAACCATAGAGACTAGAGAGAGCACACGGAGACCGGAACCGAATTGTAAAAAACCCCGACTGCCGAGGATCAGGATAATCTTGGAAACTTTGACACCTTCTCTAATTACTAACACACTATCTATTATCGACGCATACATTGAAGCAGCGATAAGTTCATCTGAAGACCAATTATTAGAAAGGTACCAAAACAATTGATAAATTTAGTAACCTATATTGTGTTACTTATTTTAGTAAATGTGTTACTTATTTTTTATGCTTCAAGAATCGACGACATATCGAATATTTGTAATAGAGGTCAGTAGGACGACGTAGCTTAGTGATGCGTGTGCCGTCCTGTCGACATCGATAGCCCGTTTTGTCCGCGCACGCTCGCCGGCCCGTTGATAAAAAGATTACACGTTGGCGTATACGAATCGCGCGTGATGTGAATATTAATTCGACCTCCCCCGACCCCCTTGTCCCTCTCCCTTCCCCCTCGCTCCGCCACCGATAGATTTTAATCGGTCGATGCCAGTGACGGCGTCGCGACAACGACTATTCGACAGATTTAATTTTCATTTAAACAAAAAAATGCAATTATCGTTTCAAATAGTTCTGGTAACACACACTAGATACCTTTCTTGCGTCTATTGGAGCAACTATTAAATACTGTTCTTTTGGTCAGAATATATAAATTCTACTTCAGCTTCAGTCATCTTTTCATACAGTTATCATGCTACTAATTTAACTGAAGTCTAAGTAAATATTTTAATGTAATCTATCCTTAGGTTCAATCTAAGAATAAATTCCATAAAATGTAACATAGCAATGGGTTAAAAAGGGGGCGTTAGTAAAGGCTTTCCCAGATAAGACTAGAGACCTCCTCAAACAGATTAGCGAAAGTGCTTCAGATTTGAATATTTTTTATCTATGTAGTTTATTTTCAAATATTAATGCCGTTTGAAGCATTAAGAGCATTACCACCCTTGTTTTGGTTCGCGAATTTGCATGTTCGAGGGACAACGGCCACGGTTTGCATGCGACGGATCAGCGACACGCATTACTACAATGTATTCGCCAACACGTAAATAAATAATGATAAACATTATTGTGCTGCGGAATTTATTTGCTGAGTATACATTATTGTAGCTTTATTTTCATATCGATAATCCGTGTACAGATACCTTAAATATATCCATAACCAGTGACTAGCACTACATGATTGTCAATTGACTTAAGCCGAAGTTTCAATCGTCACTCAAATATTTAGCGTGCGTCTTTCATGTTAAGTCCACGTTTAAATTCTACGGCGATCTCGTTAAATTTTTACGTTTCTTAAATTTAAAGCGACGCTTAAATTTGATTGGCGATTGAACAATGGGCCGTTATTTTTTTTAATTTCCCAGGTATGTAGTTAGTCCCATTTCAATTATTATTTCGAATTATTCTTCAATTCCAATTGAATTATAAAGCTTTTAGGACGAATTAAACCTTCTTATAAAAATAAATAGAAAATAAACATCAGCTAAAAGAAACATAAATCCCGGTGATGTCTGATGAACAAACAGCATTCAATAAAGCGAGCAAATGAAAATCCGGCTGAGACTGCTCGCTTAAAAAGATCAATAAAGAGGCAATATGAGGTCGTGCGGATATGTACGCGTAGTGAGATATATCTAGCGATAGTGGAGCGATGTCTGCCCATAATATTCTTTGGGGTGCATCTCATTTGGCTTAAGAACCTGCCTTTGTCAACAAAGTTGGGGGCGGACGGAAAAATCGATAGTGTCCGCAAACGACGGGCCTCCGATCAACGCAACGCTGTCTTATGTATTTCCTGTTTTAATTTTAAATCATGTCTTTCTTGGATTCGATTAATATTTAAGTTGACAGCTGGATATAAAGTCAAACCTGCATAATCGAGAAACCTCCATAACCGAGACACATTCTTTGGTCCCGACGAGCTACCTTCATAAGCGAGAAACTCGAATTAGTGAGAGACCTCTATAAACGAGACAAAAATCGCGGTCCCTTGGACTCTCGTTTATTCCCGTTCGACTATATTACAATATAGTTGGGTCTTTGTGATCTTGAAAAGAAATCAAAAGCTAGCCTGAGATAGATAAATTATTCATCTATTTTTGTGAAGTCCATAATGTGTATAGACATCTAAAGGCCGGCAAGGAATCTGTAGTTCCTCTGGTATTGTAGACTGCTCGTTTGCCTCCTTTTCTTATAAAAAAGGCAGTTTTAATAATCTTATAATTTATATACTTATATATATACTTAGCTCTTTATTCATCTGTATTCACGCAAAATACGCGCTAGTCGTGGAGTTGCGGAAAATGGGACCCATCATGGGCCGAACTTTTAACCTTTACCATAAGAATATGTTGTTCATACTTAGCTCTTATTCATTGACAGGTGCCCACGGTCCCGTCGTAATGCGTTTGAGGGCGGTCAGGTTTTAGTGGGTATTCTGGTCACCTTCTGTGGCCAGCGAGTCTCACACTCCCTACGCCATTGCACTGCGCGGCGTAGGGGTGCATTTACGCATTTCCTGACCTTAAAAAAAAGTATTCATTAACTAATTCATTACATTAAAGAGTCTTTAAATTACTCAAGTACGAGTTCATTAATCATGTAAAAATGGTAAAATTAATTCATACGATGAAAGATATTAATTCAGAAACAAACGCGTGCTACAAGACAAGAAGTTCTAACATACTAATACTACTAATTGATATAACAGACGAGTAAATGAAAAGTGATGGAGCAAGATTGGATCTTTGTAGAACATAATACCTGATATGCGGAACAAAAACTTCGCACCGAACAATTAGCAACTCGTTCAAGAATATTAAACAACGATACGATGTTTTAGAGATCCCTCGTGTTGAACACAAAACTTTTAGTTTTATCTAACTTCCTTAATCGTATAACGTCATAAATTTTAACAAGCAACAAATAAAAGCTAACCCATAAGTGCCATCTTCTTCCGAAGGTCGGCTATCTTCATGACGATCTTCATTCTAGAAACCGAGGCTCTGAATAACGATCGGGTGGTCTTTTGAAAACAAAGATTACTAGAACTGTATTGACCTGACATTACATTTTTATTTCTGTGTGCTTCTTAAGTTGAAAAAATCCGTAATCAAGCACACCAATATTTAAAAATAAAAATATCTTGTGTTTTTCCAGACTATGTTTTACATCTGTCGAAAATTTCACCGAGATTTTCGGCTGTTCTGGTGATTTAATGTATCTATGTCAACCCAAGTACGTATGTGTCGTAAGTTACGCAATTATAGTAACCTAAGGAACCTTCAGAACCGGTCAGAAGACGGAGGAACATCGCGGGGTTCAGTGGGTAGACCGGGAGCCCCTCATGAGGCCGGTCCATGCTGCCCTTCAGCACGGACGGCAAAGTAAATTAAAAATTTCTTGCGTCAACAAAAACACCTACGGAACCTTTATTTGGATTCACGATGCGCACTTGTCAGTTTTCTTAATATCACATCTCAAGTATCCATAATGCTCAGTAATCACAGGTACGCCCGATGGTTATTTACATAAATGATTTATTTATATACGAGCAAGTGAGCGTTCAACTAACATTCAATTACACTCATACTTTTGTAAGGGAAAATATAAAACGACCACCAAAAAAAATAATCTTAACACCAAATTGATTTACCCAAAACAAATATAATAAGAACAAAAAAAATAAAACTGTACCAAACATATGATACTCTAAATTAAAATTCATCTACCTATTTAAATCACGCTTCCTTCAGAAAAAATATTTTCACACCAAAATTAATAAATTAGCACCTAATTTCAAACATCTAATTTTTGTGTTTTTATACCCAAATATATTGCAAGTCAACCTAAAAATGTATGCATATAACCAAATAAACTATATTGATACCAAATTATATTATATTATATTTTATCCGTCCGTTACTGCAGGGCACGGACGCACTCGCTGCGCCGCTCTTTGTTATTCGCGAGCTGTGACGTTGCGCTTGATGGTTGACTGAAGTGCTTCTAAAGTAAAAAATATGCAGATCTCACTAATATACAAATTTTTCTATTTACTTTACTAATTATGAAGATTGTTTTACATCGTTTAATTTAAATTAAATTAAGAATAAAATAAAAAACAAACAGGTAAGTTAGTACCTTCAGAAAAAATAATGATATAGGTCTTTTCAGGTCCTATATTCGTATACGCTTAATCCAAATATGTGTTACGCTAATGGTAATTAATTGAATGTTATTCATAATTTTTAACCATTATTGACATATGAAATCATTGTTGTTTAGTAACTTTCATTGCAGATCAAATAAAATTTAAATAAATAAATAATCAGCAAAATGAGAGCTAAAAGTAATCAATTGGTCACATTTAACGGTGATTAAGTATTAATACTGCAACCTTGTTACCCATAAAAGTAATAAACTGCAACAAAAAAAAATTGGTTGCCTGTAAAGTCGGTATACGGGCGAAAGTTTTACGTGACAACGACTTTGAGTGGTAAAATAATTTTAATGTGAATATTCATTCGTATTACTATACGAATGAATATTCTTCCTACTGGAAGAAGGATGAAATAATAGTAACAATTTAAAACATTAATTTATACAAAGAATCTCGCACTGAATTTCTTATTAACAAAATTTCATTTTTACCTTTACACATACATACGTATTTATATGCTGACGATGCTTTGCCACAGTATAGGTCCTATGCCTATCTCTCTCACTCTCTTTCTCTCGCTCTGCCTCTCTCGCTCTTAGGCGGGCTAACCGTGCTCGAGTGGAAGGGACGCGTGCCTTTCACTTTTTATGTCTGTCTCTCTCGCTCTTAGGCGGGCTAACCATGCCCGAGTGGAAGGGACGCGCGCTCACTCGCTCTCATTGTGAGCGCATAACGCGAGTGGAGCGTAACGCAGTTTCTTGAAGTGTCACCCGGCAAACCAATTTATAAGACGTTATCACGTCAAAACCAAACTGTATGGGTTGGGTTAAGTTTAGGATATTTAAAATTAAATAAAAGTCTAGGTTATGCGTGAAACGCCCCTTATGTCACTCCCACAAACGTCAGCTAAAATAGATACTAAAGGAATAAAATAGGTGAACAATAATTTAAATTGGTTATATTTTACTATTTTAGCACAAAAATATGTAACATATTTGAGTGAAATTTTGCATTAAATTGAGGTTATAAATTAGGTGCAACTTTATTATTTTTGATGGCAAAATGATTTTTTTGGTGATAATTTTTCTATTTTGATTGAAAGACTACAAATATTTTGGTGGTAGTTTTTATATAAATTGTGGATCGAATTTAGGTGATGATTTACTTTTTTTTGCTGATAATAAATATTTATTTTGGAGATCAAATTTATTATTTTTGGTTATCGTTTAATTACAAGCCCTTTTGTAATACTAACAGACGATTTATCTACAATTTATTATAATCGAAGTTACAATGCGAGGTGTTTAGTCAATTATATTTGATTAAGTAAATGATTTACTATGTTTATAGATTTGACGTATCATTTAATAATCTTGTTTTTAAATGCAAAATGATTATGATACATTAATAGAATGTGTAACTTTCTTTGACCGTTGAAGAAAAATGTCTGTTCTGTGCAATGTCATGAATACAGAAAATGAATGTGGCTTGATGTTTGTTGGAAGGCTTCTCCGAAACATGTTAATGGAACTTTGGTGTAGTTGTGGAACACACTCTAGCCCTAGGTCTTCATTAGACCGATGTCATGCAAAAACAGCCCGATGCCAAAGCAAAATCTCCGTTTTCATCGCGAACTATTGTCTAATGAAGCCCCAGGGTGAAATAACACAATGAAATAACGTCGCGCAGACGGATTCGCGGGCGACAGCTAGTTATAATAGTAAGGAATAAAGTGTAACGAACCTTTATGTGCATTTCTTAGCAAATATAAGACGAGAAGCGCGCCGTATGAAAACTAATTCGATTCCTACGAAGACGTCGTCTTGATATTAATATATGTAAATTTATTCAGGCGTTTTATTTGTACTTTAAACAGTTTTAAGATTCACCAGCGATAGTAAAAACATTCATTAAGTTTACTGCGTCAAGTGACTTCATTCAACACCTTGACGGTAACAAAAAACAAAACTGTATCGTTTAGTTTTCTTAATTGTAGATTAATTAAATTAATCTACGTATAGCAATCACAGATCTTACAAAGTATTACGCTATTGCTTAATTATTGTTTTTTTATGTGCTTTTCATTGGTCAGCTCAAAGTTCTATAGACATCCTATTGGAAAATAGTCCTGATTCAAACAAGAGATTATGTTGTCAATTTCTTTTAACGTATCATCGCTTTCATTATAAAAATATACGAATAATAGTAAAACACAATGCAGCCAGAATTCAAAACAGACGCCCGCTTGGTTTATTGCGTGGATATGTAAATTTTATACGGCGACACTACCCTTATAAAGGCCCTGTTGAATTGAAAATTTAGTCGAACGAGCGAGAGTAAAGCGGTATTCAGCCAGTGCGTCCACGTCTTTCAGCGATACCGCTGCTCCGGTGTTACCAGTGCTCGAAATTAAAAAAATAAATATAAAAAACAAAATAAAAATATCGAGTACATGTATAGTAGAAAACGTTAATCATGATTTATAGTGACGTTTGACGGAACGAAAAGGGAATTTTCCACGACACGATTGTTATTGCGGCGGGGAGCGATACACTGTGACGTCACGTGGTACTTCGATCTGTCAAAACGAGACAGAGAGAGGGGGGATGCGAGAGCGAGACGGCGAGATCGCGTGCTTCCATCTGACGTGAGTAAACAGTAGCGTGCGTTACAGATAAGATAAATAATTTAATACCTTTTTAATACGCGGCCGTGCTATCAGACGTAAACGGCGAATGCTGTTTTTACGTAGCATAGCATTGTTTACTTGCTTTCCATAAGTACATAAGTATCTTGCTATTACAATGTTTCTTTTCATTCAACATTTGTTATTCTTTTTTCTTTGACATTTTACATGTGTTCTGTCTTGTCATGTCAATTCTAATCGCTAGATTTGTTTTATTAAACCGTTTTTTGTTTGTGCATGTTTTGTTTTACTTACTTTTGGTTGTCAATCACCATTTTATGGAAACCAAATAATGGTAATTACTATTTCTAATATAAATATTCGCACGGCTCCCGTAAGGGCTACTGGCGCCTGTGTGTAAAAAAAAGATTTTAGGGCGCCTAAAGCATTTTTAATTATCTTTTTTTATGGTAGGTAGGTGATTGAAATAAGCCAAAGTACTGAACTTTTATTTTATTTATTTTTTTTTACATTTTTTTGGGCGCTTGGCTTTGGCGCCCCTTAAGGTTGGCGCCCGTGTGTATATATGGTACCGCGGTCCCTGGATATTCGCCTAGGCGTTTTAATATGTCATATTTTAATACGTATGAGATATTTCAATAAAGCGAGGAATGCGACGTCACCGTACGAACTCATCTGGCATCGTGGTATTTAGGACGTCATGCGGTACGTGACGCGACACGACACTTTTGTCCCCGCACTGTTTAGCTCTGCACTGTACGTTCATAGAACTGGTTATAGTTATGTGTGTGACTATACTGTACTTTGTTTATTAAAAATAAATCATAAATTAAAATACAGGTTAAAGTTCACAAGTTTTAGAATTTCCGTTTATTTTATAACGCTTTTCTCATTATGAGAAAATTGTTTTGGGTAAGGCTTGACCAATATATTGAAGAGCAGGGTTATGATCAACCGATTGTTTTTTTTCTTCGTGTTATTGTTACCTTAGGACTCATTCGAGTAGCAAGTATCAAGTATCCGAACAAAGGATTTACTAATATATTCCACTAAAATGATGCTGTTCGGACACGTTTATATACTAAATTACTACCCTAATGCGTAGGTTTAGGCTTAAACGAGTCCGAACAGTGGTAAATTCCTTGTTCGGATAAATGCTACTTGCTACTAGACTAAAATACTATCCTGGTGCGAACAAGGCTTTAAGCCGAAGCAATATATCCGTTTTTATCGCGAACTCGGTTTAATGAAGCCCTTGTTTTATTTATTTGATATTAAACTTTAGCTCGATTTTTAAATATTGACGTGTAATATGAATCTTGTAGATTAATACTTAAGAACTATTTGGAAAATAAAATATTTTAATTAAGTTAACTCAATTATATCAGGCTAGACGTCTTTATTTAGAATTGATAAGCTCTCGTTCGCCGGGGAAGGGTGAATGCAACTAATGACTGAAAATTATCTACGGGAGGGAGCCATCATTAAACGACTGTAGATTTGATATTTCATTTCTATTTACTTTATAATTATTAAGCAATCATTTTGTGTTTATTTGTCGCTTCAAAAATATTTTTTTTTGTAAACATAATAGAAGTTTTAATTTCTTACGAGATTTACAGCAGAGATTTACAGACTGCGTTTATTGAAGGTTTTATTTGGACTATTATAAACTACGTCAAACTGCTTAAACCCAGTCTCTTTGATAACCCTAACATATTATTTCCTTTTTTACGCACTGGTAAATGGCTCTTTTCCACGAGTTTTGTCTAAAAACAACCGACAAACACAAACAGTTACCGGCCGTTTGTTTTATCATGGGATATTGATAATTTGCAGCACGTGGCCGCGCCGTAGGAGCGCTATGTTTTTTTTAAAGCACCATCCGCCTGAGGCTTGAGCTTTTCTTTTAAATTGTATCTCTAATATAGATGGAATGAACACGATTTTACGCTTTGTAGACACGTTTCGTGGCTATTTATGCCTAGATTAAAAATAACACAAAATAAGTAACAAGCTATTTTAGTCAAAACATCATTGAAAGGACAGTACTTCGTTCAGGAAGTAAGTAAATCTGACGTGGATTAAATTATTTTTGATACAGTCTAATTCGATCTGTAATTTCCACTACCAGGACAGCAGCAGATTGTAGGTAGCTTTTGTTTTAACACTGAAGTCTGAGTACAACATGGTTCAACTAAAGTGCATATAAGACAAGGGCGTTGGCAGCACTACATTATATTCAATGTATTCGGCTCGCAGCATCCACAAGTGCGTCAAGTCAACGTCACTCCCTCACAACTTCATTACACAACCCTCTTCGACACATTATTATGTAAATTCAAATTTAAAACCACTTGTTATCTAGTTAGCTACGAAAAATACCTACCGAGGAGACCCCAAATTAGCCTCAGGCTGTCCACTCGGCGTGCATAACCGATGAATATTGACAAACGATGCGTTCGACTGTCAAATTTCTAGTTTTAACTGCGACATGGTAAAGAACAAAATTTAAATTCGCTTCATTTACACATTGCTATTCGATTTTCAACCCTATAGCACTAGCATTTAAATTCTATGTTTCTATTTGGTAGTGGTAAAATGTTTGAGGAAATGTTGGCTTCGCTATAGGTGCGTAATGGGTGCCTTGTTATGGTAATGATAGCCTTGAGGCGCGACTTGCCGGGGGATCGACTGCCCCATGTGCACCAAGATGTAGGTACTCGATGTTGGTGATGGAGTGGTCATCGATTGAAATGTACAAAAGTCACTTTATAACTGTAATCAATTTTCTCACACACACTATTTGCTCAGCGATCACTAAAAGAGCTCCTTAGAGTAGATTTCTAGTAGTATTTGAACTCTAGGTGCCACTTACAACTATTTATTCGGCAGAAAGACTTGTCATGTTATTGGTTGAACTAGTGACGTCAACGATTCGGCATATGGTAATCCATTGTTAGGCTTCGCTCTACCGTCTTCAAAATTTTATTAACACGTGTATGTTGCCTCAAATCTTACGTAATCATTATGTAGCTATGAACTCAACTATGTGACTACATAAGTAATTTAAAAAATGTCGACAAATAACAAAAAATGAACAAAAAGTTTCTATAGCAGAGCGTGGTTTCGATCCACGGACCTCTGGGTTATGGGCCCAGCACGCTTCCACTGCGCCACTCTGCTTGTTGGCTAAGCTGCGAAATTATGCATCACACTGTAACTTTGAATTCTTTACAAAGAAACAAATATATTAAAGTATTTTTATTTTTTTTCCTAGTTTAAAAATTATTTTCCTTTTGAAAAAAACCCGACTTATTTCATGAAATCATAGTTACTTTACTATCATTTTTTACAATTTTAAATTAAATAAAAATAGTCTATATAAAATTATTCTGCCACTAACAAAACCTCGTACACTACTTAAAACTGTATAACAACAATTTCAAAAGTCCCTCGATAAATCTATTTAACCAAACTACTTTCAGCAAGTGGTTTGACACTCTGTCGCAAATTGGGGTCCAATTGAAAACTTGCACAGAAAACGAGGTCTCTATAGTAACAATACGACTGCCCTGAGGCTAGTACTCATTTCTGAACTATTGAACCTGTAAATTCATATAAAAATCATAAGCCAATTCTATACAACATCTGTCTTCATTTATAGCATTTTGAAGCACATGAAGAACCTAAAACGTATATAAAGTATCAAGATCTTTTAAAATGTTCAGGACTAAACGTTGCTTCTTGCTGTAGACTTCAAGACGCGTGAATGTTGACTTTAGAATACCAATACAGCTATTATCCACAACTACAATGTAAATTGACTTATTTATATACAAAATTGAAGTAACGAGTTCAATTGCAATATAACCTCAATTTTTTGACATCTATTGGCATCCATAAACTCCGCATTCATATTTATTGATCAATTCATGTTATGCCGGAGAAAATATTAATAACAAATAAGGGACCCCTGAGAAGAAATTAACAAATACGGCGTATCATTTCCTATGGTGGTGTTAGGGTAAAGGTCCCAGTAATCGGCCCCGGCGCTAGCAACAATGGTCACCTCGGGGAGTCTGTGGACGTCAATAAAATGCTACAAAGACTCCCCGTCGAGCACCGTACAGGGCTGACACACTCGCCTTCTTTATGGTATTAGAACGCTTAATCTTTCCTGGACTAGGGTGTCGGGTTTATTGCCTTCACTAATGCTCATTTGGGAATGCCTTGCTTCAGTTAGCGTTCAGTATAGGAATTAGATTGATATTACCTTTTAATACCTACGTGTTTAACAATAGTGTTGTTTCTAATTGGAAAGTTAGCTATTATTGTATTCCTAATCTAATTTTAATAGGAAAGGATTAAGGATAGGAGAAAACGAAGTTGCAATTGTTGGGTTCGAAGTCATAAACTTTTTTCTTTTTGAGGATTTTTGTCCATTCTGGACATGCCAATCCTATAGTATATCTAGTGGCTAGGGTTTACCCAATGATCTGGCACAATTGTACCGCCGCCACTGATGTCGGATCTGCTAAAATGGTAAATAATAATCCAACGTCAGCCGGGTTGAGCTTCAGCACACGGAATAATAACTCTCTCGGAACAATAAATAACTCATAAACTTAAGTTAAAAAAAAACAAAATATGAACTATTAGATTCCATAAACATTATGCAACAATCATGGTCACAAATAGGACCTTCATAAAAAAAAATGACTTTCGAACTTCTTTAAGAACTATTACAAACAAATCAAGCAATAGCTTAATGTATCTTTTTCTACTAAGAAGTTAGTATTGGGTCCATTTAGCAAATACAGACTTGTGTAAATAAATCATTCTACAAACATGACGTAGGGTGACTGCGCTAAAAGGGAGCATTACTCTCGACTCATAAACCGAAATTAAAACTTCTCGATACATTGCTCTCTCACAATAAAACCATTCCGCTTCTGACTAAATACTTCACATTAAGGTGTCGTTAGTCAAATGACATGGCGTACGAACAAATCGCGACTTACTTAAACAAATCAGCTATTATAATTTGTACTCTATTAGCATACTGATAAGGTTTACTTTAGTTTAACAATAACAGGACATAAAGTTTATACGTCAAAGGGTGTGTAAAAAAATCTTTATGAATGGGGTTGTCGTGCGACGGTGGTGTTGCCCTACTTTTATAAATTATTTCGACGATTTAACGAATTGTTTTATGACATTGTTTCATGTTCTCGTTTGAACTAGCGAAGTTAACAATCACCATACTGAAGAACTGTAAACATTATTTTCGTATAATTCAAGTAAAAATTAGTGTTATCCCTCTAGGTTGGTATTGGACACTGCAGCTTTGGCTATAGTACCTAAACAAAGACCAAAATGAACGCCATTCTCCTCTTTCATACTATATGACAAAATATCAGTTTTTGGTATTCCGCATACTACAATATTTGGGAGTGGTTTCGAACACACCAAGTTTTTGTCGTTCTTCCACATGTAGTGCAATTTCTGTTTATCACATTTGTTTCAAGTCATAAACAAATATTACAATGACATATTTTATAGCAATGAAACTTAATGTTTGAGGTTTACGTGTTTAGGGAGTTTCGTCGCAGACTGGCTCGGCCACTCCCCCCCATCAGTCATGTTACAATGATCGTCAAAAGGGAAGCTTAACAAATGATACGACTCTGCTATTGTTCAAGCTTTTGTTATTTTGCTTTTGCTTTTTAAATCCCGCTTATTAAAATCATAACTACAAAGTCAATTGCTATGGCATTTGCATGTTTATGTATACGTAATTGAATTCAAATTTGCTTGATGCTGCTGTGGTTGTTGTGATCTTGTGGATTGTATGGTAATGCAACATGTATGGCTAATAAGTCACATGTTTATAATTATTATTTTATTGCATGTGCTGAACGCAGAATGCATTATCGGGTGGCGACGCCTTTGGTTATTGCTTGTGGTGATTTGTTATTGTTCTACTAACTAGATAGTGTTGCATAGCGCGCTTTTTAGAATACATAAACGATAGAAGCCTTTACGAGAGAAGAATGGGAAATAAAAGATCTCTTCTGTTAAATGCACCAGCTTTTTATTATGAAGCTTCCTAGAAAATACAATTATCAAGAAACTTTTAACTTTGGTGGATAATCTGTGCTTAGTAAATTCTTCATTTTCCATGCTTAAGTTGATAGAATCACAACATCTTCCACAATTTATAGTAGTAAGTTAACTGTAGAGAAGCCTCTACAGCCTGCTTCTACCTACTAACTGTATCTGCTCGTACCTTATTATAATAAACGTATTACTAATAAGAACCATTAGTAGAGTCGGCAGTTAAATGTTTAATTCATTATATGTTTCTGCATTTTAACAACTCCGTTTGATAATAAATTAAGTTTGTGAAACAACTTTATCAAATAATTTATTACGCGTGATATGATCTTACTTGATTGTATCTAGCACTAATATTTTATTTGACGATAATATTAATCTTGTATATGTTAATAATATGAATATTAAATTAAGAAAAATTGTTAAAGAAAATATCGTTAAAGTAAAACGCCGAAAGCTTCTAACAAGGTTTGTAAATGGCGCTAAATATGATAGGTTAGCAATGCTAAGAAAACGAAGTGCAAAAAATTAAAATCTCAGCAAACTTCCTGTTCTGTGCTAAGCGAAAGAGGTGTCCTAGTCTGGCAACCCTGACAACATAGGTCCACTTTGGAATGTTAATAAACAATATATCATCTGACTTTAATCAGATTGATATTGAAGTCCGATGCTTTAGAAGTCCATTTTATTTTTCCCACACCAAAACAATTACGCTAATATTTTTTGTGATTGCTAGACGGTGGCGTAGTTTTGTTTTGTGCCCGGTCTGATAGCGATCGCCACGTGTCTGGTGCCCGGCGAGCCGGCAGGGGCCGGGGTCCCGCAAGGCACGTGCTCTTCATTATTCCAGCGCCAAAATGTCCCGCCATCGCTTTGTTTGGAGATTAGGCGTGAGTGGGGTTGAAACGAGGTATTTAGACAAACTCCCTTTTTGTTCTCGCATTTTTTCTATATTTCATTCGATGATGTAACGGTTGCAAAGTTGCGCAAAGATATTTAACTCTTTTTGGGTTATTCCAATTTCTAAAGAAATGTTTAGTTTCGATTCCTTGCATTCAATTATTAAAAATATGCTTATAAACTCTCTCATATCTCTATAATAAGCAAGAAAACTCAAATTTGTTTTCTTTCCTCAGAACTTCTGTGCACCTGGAAAATTACAGATTTTTTTCACAATTATTGATCTAAATTCCTTCCGTTTAAGTTTAGTAAAAGGAAAAGCTCCTCGCAGCATACAATTTTACTTGAATATAAAAAACAACATAAATCAGTTTATAGTGCCATTTATATTTTACTCGCAATCGTTACCAAATCTAGTGTTGTACCATACATTAATCCCGAACGGATCGATACCTACATCACCACAATAGAAGCGTAGGACGAGATTAGCCGACCTTATCCCCAATTTCATCTAAATACGCGCTATAAGCCGCGAGTACAATGGTGACAAAAATAATAAATATGGCCGGCGACGCCCACCGGCACTACGGCCGTCTGTGTTTCAATATTTTTGTATTGGGGGTCTTTAATATGGGGGCGAAAAAGCAGAATAAAACTAACGGCTATTGATACCAGCAACACAATACAATACTAAACAGTGTTAGTTCACACCAGTAACAATTATACAATAATATTCGGTAACTCGCGTTGTTTAAAGTCAGCTTCATCCCAGACGTGACATGGAAGGACGTAAGTGAACATTTAACACGACGAACTAAACTTCAGCGATTGACATGTAATTTAACTCTACTAATATAATATCGGCAATAAAAGACCCAAGGTTACGTCCGAGGTTAAGTTTCACTACATTTGCACTATACTACTTCCTTGCAAAGATAACCCTAGCATCTCTTAGAGGGTCACAACAACCCCTTGGTACGCCTTATCTGATCTTCTTACGACTTGAAAGATGTTTTATGATCTTACGAGAGACCATTATTAATATTTTATCTCTGTATTCCATTGAGAGGAATCTTCCTGGAATAAATATTTGGTCTTTAATAACATTTTTGACTGCTAAATACGTCCAGGATAATTGCATTATTTTGCTAATTGTATTCATAAATTTAAACTATTATTACAAATAGTCGATCCAAATGAAGACAAGACTATCCATTCCCGTTTTGTTTTAATGTGGACATCTGTCGTTAGACTACTAACTACTACTAAGTAGGTCCTATAATTCCCCAACTCCACGACTAGCGCGTATTTTGCATGCAAGATCTCTTGGATCACTCCAGCTAGCCTAGCTCTCCAAAGAACCATAGCAGCCCTTTTATGTTGTTGGTGATTCCGACACGCCGGTCGTTATCAAATAAGTGAATGCCAATAAACTTATCCAATCTATTTATGTCTTAAAACCATATTTCAATAAACGCTGTCGTTGACTTAACAATATAATCTATTACAGAAGATATCTTAGCGGTGAGACTGTAACGCCCCAGGTGAGAGTCTAATCAAATCATTCGATATCACACCGAATACCTCGGCTTGTTTTAGTTCGAGCGAGATATGAATTTGTAATAACGTTACCATCCGTAATAACATCGAAGACGTGGCGATCCTTAGACGACGATTTGCAAAGGATGCGTGACGATTAAAGCCTCGACAGAGCAAATAGTTATGATAACTTAAATATTATAGACTAGCTGTTGTGCGCGATTACGTCCGCGTGGAATAAAATAATATAGCCTATGTTACTCGGGGATAATGTAGCTTTCTAATGGTGAAAGAATTTTTGAAATCGGCTCAGTAGTTCTTGTGTTATTTCAATACAAAGAAAAATACAAAGATACAAAGTTTCTCTCTTTATAATATTAGCATAGATATAGATATAGATTGGCACCCGGTAATTACTATATTAGGGAAAGTACGAGTAAGGTTGCAGCGAAAAATGTGACCTTGAAAATTAAACTCACTGCTAAAGATGCTTAGTTCTACAATAGAGGAATTCCTTAGGTTTATCCGCTTTGCTAGTTCGTTAAGAAAAGTTCGTTAGTCTTCACATACGTATTCGTTTAGACATTATTCTTTTTCAAGATTGAGCTACGTCAATGATTGAGAGTGTTGAGTTTTTTATACTAAAATGATAATTCCGAAGTACCAAGTGAGAGTAAAAAGAAGTTTTCTTGAAAAAAATCATTATACGTTGCGATTGTTTTGAAAAAGTCCGCCCTAGCCGGCGCGGCGCGGCGGGCGGTGGTAATCAATACAGGGCAGTACTCCGCCGGAATACTAAGCAGCCAGTGCGTCCCTGCTCCCTGCTCCCTGCGCCCTGCGCCCTGCGCCCGGCACCCTGCATCCGCGACCACTTTACCAATATTCCGTTTTTCTACAATATTTAATTCTATGCTTAAAATATTTACCCGACGCTCTTACGGTGAAGGAAAACATCGTGATGCAACCTGCACATATCGGCGAAGAAATTCAAAGATATGTGCGAAGTCGACCAAGCCGCACTTGGCCAGCGTGGTTGACTATGGCCTAGGCACCCCTTAGGGGGTAGGCTCCGTGCCCCTCGGTGGGGACATATAGTGAGCTGGTGATGATGCTTAAATGATTTCCATAGTTTGCAGTATTGATGATTTAAAGTGTTAGATCCTAACAAAAATATAACAGTCAGTGATGTTTACAGGGGCAGGAGATAGTTGGGATTTATTCCCCCCCC
>QDHC01004070.1:456516-491735 GCA_013186455.1 Papilio dardanus tibullus
CCCCCCCCTCGAAATCTGATTACAATATAGTGATTACAGCGTTTATACACAGTTGACATCGTAGTTTCAATGTTTGTCCCGCTCCCGAACCAAAAGTCTGAATTCGTGCTTGATAACAGGGGGTTTACAAAGTAAATACGCTACAAACCAATTCGATAGCGAACATCAAAAATGTATGGAACTGACAATGACGTTCGATACTTCACACGTGAGAAGCACATGACTTAACGAATGACATTGTTAGTTTCATACATTTTTGTCGATTCCATAAGTGATATCGCCAATCGAAATACTTTGGGTAAATCCCAGTATTCACAATTCTGACATAAGTTTGGATCGATATGAAGATTATTAAACTCGAGATTAATTCGAATTCGAAATCTTTACGTGTCTATGAACTCATTCTTGAGTGATACGAGAAAATGTCAATATCTTTAGTTCATTGAATCGATGTACATTATTCTGCAATAAGCCCCTTTGTTTACAACTTCGATGTCAAGGATAGATCAAAGAGATTCGATGACGTCGTTTTGTTTAGCTACTTAACTTTTGCTGTGTCACTAACAATGAGTTCAATAGTATATTAGTATAGTGAAATTAAGACAGAGTGATAGTACCTACTCGTAGATATTACTCGTAATTAAATAGTATAATTAGATAGAGCGTCGGTGGCTCAGGGGTTAGCTCTTGACTTATAAACTGCAGGTCCCGAGTTCGATTCCCGCCATGTACCAATGTTTTTTTCAATTTTCGATTTTCATATGTACATATTTACCCGTTGCTCTTAGGTGAAGGAAAACATCGTGATGCAACCTGCACATATCGGCGAAGAAATTCAAAGATATTTGTATTCACGCAAAATACGCGCTAGTCGTGAAGTTGCGGAATATGGGGGCTTCATCCAATCATGGGTCGAAACCTTTAACCTTTAGTACTCTTATGTGATACTCGGAGTCGTGTCGAGTTTGTTCTGAAGCACATATTTGTAAGTAGAATTTAAATCTCTTATGAAACAACTTATTGGTCATTTAAGCAGATCGCGAGTAGATCGCCGGCATCGAGCCTTCTCAACACAAACAACAAACGAACAATAGCGCACTCGTACCGAGAGCCAATCCAATCATCTCAAACAGTAACTATCGAAGATAACAATCCTCGAACAACCCTTGAGAATACAGAGCGAATCAACTTAACGTTTCATCCCTTGTTGACTTTTGACGTTAGTACATCTCCAATATTATCTTAGTTTACTTAATCAGCAGTGCAACGCCGATTCGGGGGTTCCCCGGGGGCCCTTAACCGGTTAACCGGTCCCAAACGCCTGCCCCCGGACGTGAAGGGGTTTTTCCCTCATAACTGGACGAAAAGAAAATACTCCTTATCTTTTTAATTATAAAGCCGTGTCGGTTCCGCCGCGTCATCTGTTTTAATTCTCTCCCCGCGTCCCCCGCGTCCCTCGGGAATGAGATATTAATATATTAAGTGAGAACTGCATGATTAAAGTCATAAACGTTTCATAGAGATTGTATGAATATTGAATGAAATTGTTGTTTTGTTAGTTTTTATTAGTTGCAGCATTTAGATCATACAGAAATAAGCGAAAACTGTAAAAAAAAACTTATCAGCTCATAGGCTTTTCTAGCTTCTTAATATGTCATCGATATTATGCAAAATATTCCGTTTGACACATAATATCATTACCACAATTTTGCGATTCTATGAAATAAATTCCAAATATAAATAACAATAGACAACTATAAAAACAGGAAAAATAATAATTTGCCACAAGTTGTTTCCATTTATCTGGCGATGCCGGGCGACGGCGGCGTGTGACACCCTCAAATCTGGTGTCAAACTACAAGCCATCTGTCACTGAGCTCGCGACGCCATAAAAACTTAATAAGCGATCCGTCACCATAAAATAACCATTAAAAAGCCGTCGGACGCTTTTAAAAATACATCAAGAAATGAAATCGGTAGTTAATTACCAAGAGACTTGACGTATCCAGTTTCACTAGGGCGGGCGGTTGGGGTGAGTGCGAAATACCTCGCGCAATACACAAAAATATAACTTCAAAACAACCCCATGCACTATCAAACAAATAATTCGCTTAACTCGTCAAAAAAACTAAAATCAAATACAGACTGTCTTTAAAATCCTTTCGTATTTATCCCCAAACACTCGAATTTGATATGTATGCAAATATTTACTATGAAGGCACATAGCGGGTATGCCGACCCCGTTCACGAATGAACGCTCGAGTGACTCCTAACGAATAATTCGGTCTCCCCGCGCGTCCCATGCGCCCCGCAGCCTGCTACCCCGCAGGTACAGACCGGCCACTATTTACCTACGACCTATGCAGGGTTCACAATTTGAAATTTGCACGTCGGGACCGCGGCCCTCCGCGCCCACGCCCAATGAAGGCGCGAGCGAGGGTGCGCAATTTGATTGTTAATTGCCTTCTTGTCACCGCCGCACGGTCCGCTTACCTTCCACTCTCATAGATTTGTACTGATTGAATATTTAATTAGTTATACCCTAGCTATAGGAAACAATAACATTATTAATGAAATACGTAATAATCAACGCCGAAGATAAAGTCGTTTAATTTTTATATATTTATATTATGCACAATACTAAAGCACCTAAAATATCCAACCCTTGTTGTATACAATAGAGTCCAGTACAACATAAGTCCAATTCCTTAACCCTTTAATCAGATATCGAGATAAAGAGAATTCCGTCCTTTTGTTGTCTAAACCTTGAACTCGCAAAACTGTTTACGACCGACTTTCCGGCAAGCAAGGGATTGGAATTCAGACATCTACTTTGACCGCTACGAACAACACTGTCCGGTCTAAAGGAATCCCAAAGGTTAAGCTGTGGTACTCAGTTATTTAAAGCAAAATGACATATCAATAGAGACTGTTACTTAATAGCTTGTAAATCGCCATATCTTGTAAGTTTGGTCATATTTCTTGAATTGAGATTTTAAATTATTAAGACTTTGAAAGTGAACTATTTAACAGAATCATTGGATTTAATAAAACCCTTTAAAATAAGGAAAATTTTAACCAAACAAAAACCAAATGACATTCCTAACGAAAATAGGAAGATAATCAAATCATGCATCTCATTATAGGTCGTTTTAAATTAAGGGACGGAATTATATCCCTTTGCAATGGCAAATAACGCCCTGGCGACTTCCTTGTTAGAGAATCCATGTGTAGGGGACAAATCTTTCACATTTAGACAAAGTTCTATCCTCTATAAAACACTTCGAACAAAACTATACTCTAACACGGAGTGGTAAAGTTTAATTTGCATTGAATTATATAAATGTAAAGGTCGACAGTGAACTAGCGGAATGATATTGCGGTGAACCAAAATGGAGCTTGTTTTTAGCAAAAGGCGTCAGCTTGTATGATAGGATTTGTGTATGGAAGTATGAACTAATCTCCCTCCGCGGTGCTTGATAACTCAATAACGTCGCATAATGAGAGGTCGGCCTTTGATGGAGAGACCCCCTTCTCCTCACCTCCCTTTGACGCGGGGAGGTGTCGAAATCCTAATTGTAGATAAAAAGATAACTTTGACAAGCTTATGGGGGATGATAATATTGATTGGTCTTATTTTCACTCTCCGTAAGCGTGAAATCACATAGGAATTGTTTTTGATGTCTTTTTTTCTATAATACATATTTTACCATACCTCGATTCAATATTTTATTTCAGAAGACCTAACTTTTATGAAACACCTAACCGGTATTTAGATTTATTAAACTTTTTTAATTCAGTGTACTACTATAATACTTTGGTACAATTCAAAGATAAGAAAACTCAGACAATGGTTACTAAAATAATATAAAATAAAATGTTCACATGTAGTACAGACAATAGCAATTTTGAAATGCACGAAAATACATATTGAATACGAAAAATCAGTGTCAAAAATCAGAACGTGACGACTTATTCTTGTATTAATTTAAATAATACAAGATTTTTATCACAAAATAACATCTAAACAAGCGCACGTCTGCATCTGTCTGTTACAACTGTGTTAGGATGCGGGGACAAATTGCAAAATTAAAACTCCCATGACAGGACCCTCCGAGCGGTGTGTCTCGTGGGTTTTTGTTAAGAATTAAGGGTAAAAACAAATTTGATTTTAAATAAAATGTCAACAATGAATACTTACTATCATATTTAAACACATAACTACGAATACATGAGGTGGCTCAGGGGTTAAGCTCTTGACTTGTAAACTGCAGGTCTCGAGTTCGAATCCCGCCATGTACCAATGTGTTTTTCGATTTTCATATGTACATATTTACCCGACGCTCTTAGGTGAAGGAAAACATCGTGATGCACATAACGGCGAAGAAATTTAAAGATCACATATCTTCTTATTCACACAAAATACGCGCTAGTCGTGGAGTTGCGGAAAATGGAGCCCATCATGGGTCGAAAACCTTTAACTACGAATAAGTAACCCTTTTGCAGCTCAAAGAATTGTTTTGGAAGTGTGTATCTATCTTCTTTTGTTTTTATTCTAATAAATTCTTTTCTTTCTATATAAATAATACGAAGCATCCAAATTCTTAAGAGTCAAGAAACAAGCGATCATCTACAACACAGACATCTGACATTCGTAACGGTAATAAAACGCAGACATTGCAAAAAAGTGATCAGAGTAAAGCGGAACCGATGCGATGCGGTCTGCCTGTCTACACCATCCTTACATGGAGTGTTTTATTAATTGTACGCACGAACTAACACAAGCATTGTATCCCATTCATGCTAGCAGAAGACTATGACTCATTTACTGAGAGTTTCCACTGCTGAAACATGTTACAGAAAGATTTTCTATCCTTGTCTTTCAAAGAGAATGAGGAAGGAGGAAGTATGTTATTGTAGAGGTGTTTCGACAGCCTAAAACAAAAACATTTAAACAAAAACAGTTTAAAGTCTGATAAACACATTTTAATAAATTATTCCCACGTTTAATTCCCCGATTCTAAATAATTATAATAAAAAAAATCCCTTCTAACATTTGATTACACACTGACAGACGTACAAACAACGGATCAGAATTACCCAAAGTAAATGTAGTGCATGCAAAGCGATTCGATAGCAAACATCAAAATTGTATAGCACTGACAATAACGTTCGATATCTCACACGTGACAAGCACATGACTTATCGAATGTCATTGTCATTTTCATACATTTTTGTCGATTCCATCAACGATATCGTCAATCGAAAGATACTTCGGGTAACCTCCCGGGTGAAACTAAATAAAAGCTTCGGTTGTTATATACTCGCGATTTAGCCAACTATAACGAATATTATGTTATTAACAGAAAACCATTGACTGACCGGTGCGTATCGTTGCCACGTATTTACGATTTTTATCGTCACAGCTTTGAATATTTAACAGCTCATACAACACTATTTTATTGCGTGTTTGAGGTAAATTACAACATTTTGTTACACATTTTGCTATGCTTATTTATTCGCCTAATTTTATGTCATCATTAAGCACATAATAATGTTAAGTTTAATTATGTAAAATGATTTATAACACTAAAGAAAAACATATTTAAATCAAATCTTTCAGACTCTACGCCATCTTTAAGTCGTTTATTATACTACCAGGTGGCAAACGAGCAAGCGGCCAACTGGATTTGCTGAAATATCCAAGCAATCGATGTCCATAGACATTGCTATTGCAGGGGCATCTTCGTTTTACTAAATTTTAGTTTTAACTTAAAAGAAAGTTTTCAAAATATTTATAGAGTTTTCGCATCGGGAACACTTATGTGAACTTTAGTTCAAATAAAGCGTAAATATTCAAAAACAAAAATAAATCATGAACACAATCGTTCAAAGCTAAGCAAAGCTCATTATCAAAATCCCCAGCTTCCAAAACCGCACTCATAACTCAAAAAGCGAATCTGCGTTATAAAAAAGTGGAATTTGACCAGCGTGTTATCACACGTGTCCCGTACGTGTACAAAAAGAGCGGGAAAACACGAATCGAGCTCATGTTAATATTTGAGGTATTTTTATTTGAAATTTCCGTTTACACGGCGTCCTCCCCTCCCCTCCCCGCCGGCGCGCCCCCGCCCTAATACATATTCATGAAATGCACCCTCCTCGCTACATACTTTCTCCGAGCTCACTGCGTTTGGTGATTACGTGATCTACGTCCCTCAGATCGATGCAACTGACGACCGAATCGCTGCCTCATAACTCGACTCTGTTTATGATTGCCTCATTTACATATTAAGACACTACAGCTATGCTGCCGAATTATAAGATATTTATCTTGTAAGAAAATAACAGACAAAACTATTGTTAAATAATATCTCAATTCGACATTTGATTGTTTCAATTCCTTAAATCACATTAAAAATAAATTGTATTTTTACTAGTTTAAATACCTACTAATTTATTTCATACTAGCTGTTGCTCGCGACTTCGTCCGCGAGGAATTATAAAATATAGCCTATGTGACTCGGGGATAATGTAGCTTTCTATGAGTAAAAGAATTTTTGAAATTGGCCAAGTAGTTCTTGAGTTATTTCAATACATATAAAAATTCAAAAATACAAAGTTTCTTTCTTTATAATATTAGTATAGATTTGTATACTCTAAAGAAGTCTTTTGTATATTACAGGTGACCATGGCGAGTTGCGGAAACGCGTCGTACGCAGCGGTTATGACGTCACGCGGCCGGACAGCGGAAGTGACCGCGGCACCGCGCCGGAACCGGATGTCGCTGCACTGTGCGATATCGTAAGCCGAGGTTAATGACTGATATTAATAATAATTATATGTTTAGGGCTAAATGTGCTTACTAAAAATATTTTACCGCAAAATCAGAAAAGGATAAGGAAGGCAGTAATTAAAGTATAGATTAAAAATAATATTGACATATAGCATCATAATTAAAAGAAATATGATTACATTTGCTTTTTCAAGACCAAGATACTTAGGTATGCTAGTCATTTTCCACGGATTCCAAAAATGTGTTAAAAGTATAAATCAAATAACAAATGATAAAGGCGACATTAAACAAAACGTCGCTTAAACAAAAAATAAAGAAGAATCACGAAATCCTCATAAATATCTACTTCAGAAATTCCCTTTGTCATGCTCGTAATAAAAACCGATGCGCCGACAAGACGAGGGAAATCTTCCACAATGGCACGAAATGAAAGCAAAACTTAGTGTAATTAATTTTGAGTAGGTACCTACTCAACGCTTTTGTAATAAATCGTTTCATCCCGGTATAAATTTTATCCGGGACGCCTGAACCTTAACACGAGTTCCGTCTCCCTCTAGCCCGACGAATTTGCATAATATCACATCACCTGTCCCTTTCGGAGATTCACAAATGATTTCCAGTTTCCAGGTTTTCGTTAATCACGTGTCTGAACCACCGCCGACGATAACAATGGAATTTCATCTCTAGATACTTTGCATTAGGGTTTAATTTGGTTATTTCTAGTTATATAGAGGGTGTACTTGTGTTGGGTAAAGTTTGCCAAAATAATTTCAGTTAGATCGTTGTGTAACGGCGGCGAATAGCCGATGAGTTGTCGAGTAGGGCATAAGACGCCATAATTCTTAATCTTGTCGGTTAAGAACATTACGGTGATGTTGGGGTAAGATTACATGTACGAGTAGCGTGTGTTTGTGGACGTGGTACTCTGGTAAAGTGAAACAATGCCTTAATTGAAGTTAGTATGTTGAACTTTGTTTAACATTATCATCATATTTACCTCTGGGGGTTACAAAGTACATGTGCTACAAAGCGATTTGATAGCGAACATCAAAAATGTATAGAATACACACACGTGACTCCTCGAATGTCATTGTCAGTTTCATACATTTTGTCGATTCCATCAGCAATATCGCCAATCGAAAGCTACTTTAGGTAACCCTCCTGAACTAAAGTTTATTTTGCTAGTTAAATAGACCATTTTTTTATATAACGGCATTAAAGCGGTGTCCAAGACAAGAGTATGTAGGAATCTTATTTAGAGTTGTAAACAGGTGCCAGTATCTGCTAAATTTCGTGCTTACTAGAACTTCTATACTGTTTGTTTCTTTTTTTACATTAGAGTTTTTTATCAATGTACAATGTTTTATTGTAAGATTGTCTTGAAAAAGAATCTACTGAAGTTTGTTCATAATATTACTATTCTCGTTGATACAAATACGGACATAGACGTACGCATATTAAATGTATCGCGTATCCAATTTATGTACAGTCCACGTGTACAAGGGAGGTGTACATAGAGCGTACATAGAACACTGAAATCAGTTGGGGACGATCGCGAAATGGATAAGTAAATGAGAGGTCGTCCCCGGGGGACGCAGCCTCCGTGCTGCTCCGCGCAACGCAACGCTTTTATCTTCCTACTTCATTCGATTCCCGGACAGAACTGAAAATGTGTGCTTATTTTATGTTTCTACAAGTTTAGTAAATATTACTTTATCATATTTTAACGGTTATATTACTTTAAATAATTAAGTAGTGATGACGAATTGTTATTAGTCTAAATCAACAGAATTGTAAATGAAATTTTGTACTACATCTGCTTCGTATAACAAATTCGATGTGTCCTTCTTTAGTGTAGTGTAGTTGAATGATGGGCTCTATTTTCCGCAACTCCACGACTAGCGCGTATTTTGCCTGACTTCACACATATCTTTGAATTTCTTCGCCGATATGTGCAGACATCACGATGTTTCCTTCTACATTCACGTAGTATAGAGTATTAATGTGATAAATTAAAAAGAAAATCATAGTATTTTCTACGTGATGATACAAAATTTCAATAAATCTCAAACATCAAACGTTAAACGACTGAAAACGATCCGTAAAACCCTTACAGCGTCTGAGGATAGTGTGAACGACCCTTTAAAATAGTGTAGCATTATCGGGCGAAGAGGGATGGGTGATCGTACGTCTACATGTCTTTTACTATCTGTACACATCTACGACGATGCGACGTCTCAATATAAAGGATTGAAAATATTACTGCTATTATCAAAGATAAATAAACAAATGAACGTCGCTTCATGGTCCAATTTCATTAAGAAGACAACACAGACGACATAATAAAAGTTTTGTTTTTAAATAGGTTAATGAACAAATGGATGTAACAGAAACAATGAAAATTTAACTCGTATAAATAATGATTATTTCTCTACTTTTTCATTTTAGTACCGATCACTCAATGATCAACAAAACAGGGAAAAATTCATCGCAATCCCAATACACGGTAACATCAAACGCTATGTGACCCTAAAATATTCCATTTGACACCCGCCTTTTGGTTGTCTTTGATCTGTTACCGAGTCAAATTGTAGCCAATCAGAGGTCGTTCCACGTTTGATTGCTTAAGGGACACTTATTACGTGATGACCTTTCCTTAGCATCGAAGGCGTTTGTGTCCCTTAACACACCACTGAACACCTATTTACTCGAACACTATCAACGGGCTTTATGACTGTTTTGGGTTACGTGTGCCACATCCTAATTGAACTGATTTGGTTGGACAGCTTCACATTTATAACTTTGCAGTCCGTACAAACGAGATTGCGGAACCTCTATTCCGGACAAACGGGTATGCTGGACTACGTTGTCCGTAAACTATCGTCCTGGACCTCGCCGTCTATCCAACGAGCATGCCAGTCGTGCCGTCTGTATGCCAGTGAGCCAGAGTGCGTGATCCGTACAATCGGGCGTGCCAAACCGCGCTGTCCGTCGGTCCGTCCGGCCGACTGTCCGACGTCCTGACAGGATGTGTTAGTTATACAGGGCGATACCATTAAGCCGAGACACTCGCGTGCCCGCACGCTTATCTACAGGTTGATTAAAATATTAGTAGATTGTTGGTGAAAATTTAAATTTCGAACACATGTTTTGCATATTTTTCAATCGATTGCATTTTGTTTGTAGTCGGGAGCTTCTGATATATACTTTTAGAGTCCCGTAGTGTGAAATGACATACGTCTACGTTTCATACAATACCTTCTTCCCTAGTAAAACTTCACAGCGTAGTTTACAAAAACGGCTTTTCTTCTAAAATCTCATTTTATGCACTTCCTTTACCTTATATCCAAGCTCTTTAAAGGAATTAATTTTAATTACCAACATAGTTGGACGTTAATGAGTTGAAATGTTAGATGTGTCGAGATAAGAGTGAATGGTATAATGGGACACGCTGTATGGAGACAGACAGCTGATGTGCGAGATCAATCCGCTACCTGCGCGACTGGTTCGTGTTCGACGGTAGCTGCGCCACTGCACCGCGCCCGCGCCCGCTAAACTTATGCAATAGGGTTGACAAAAAATATTATTTTAATTGTATTTTTTAATACTAAGCTGAGATCTTTTGCGATTAAAAGACAACTGAACTTCATCGTGGAAATAAAGTTCCATTTGTTTATAAAGATATTTTCATTCATTTGTGTAGCTGTAGGCCTAAGAAACTTATTGATGTTTTAGCCAAAGCACTGGTATCGAGAATCGAAAACTACTGGCCACAGTCAGTCTATATGCTACACAAATTTGTCATTGTTACATTATTTAAATTATTGGATATCATATTAAACTACACGGTTCAATATATCCCCGGTTTCCAACAGGCCGGTACTGTTGGCCTGTAGCACTGATGTGAACATGGCGTTAGAGCTTGCAGCTCTACCAATGGAAGTTCTTGTTAATCCTCTGAACATTCTAAGATTAAATTGGGCATAAAAATCGTCAGCCCTTAAAACATAGGAGTCAATAAATTCCTAAGGCAGCCGCGATTGTGTGCATTGAAAAACCGCACGCATTGTCTCGGCCGTTCGACTTCGCTGCTTTTTTTTCTTAGTGCTTTATCGTCTGTCATACGAAATCAGGTTGCGGGACGTCGACACGTCACATCTTGAAATATAGCCCTCGAAATATTTCCACGAGGAAAAAATATCACAATTTTTAATGTCCCTTATGAACTTAACGAAAATATAACTGCTGTGGCGAATCAGAAAGTATTCAACATCTGCCAGTCCCGCGGACAAAAAGCCGCATTTCATTGAGGTTGATATTACATTTAATTATAACGTTCCTGTAGTGTATTGGCTATGGTCTGGTTGTCTATGGTGTCTTGAGCATCACGCCATGTTGACAGTCGTGATAGACGTCATGCCGGCGAGAGGCGGTACCCGTGTTGGGTACTGTAATAGACGTGGTGAAGTGATTAATTCAATAATAATTATGATAATATCAGCATATGAGCAGGTAACCATTCCTTCCAATGAACAAATGCTACCGACAAACTGGCTCCAATAAGAACCATGTGTTATCCAAATGATCTCATTAACGAAATTATAATTGGAATTCCCGAGATTACACAACACAGCCGCTAAAAGCAACTCTGTGTTGCGGGGCGCCTACGAGCCGTGATTAACGCCTGCGCGGGCGCATGTCCCTGTTAATTAGGGCGCGGACACCGCTTTCGCACTCCCCCCAGCCTAAAAAGGAGATATCAGTTGGTCTTAAGTAGACGGCGGTGTTTGGTTCGTTTTGTTGTACGCTATGGGATACTCGCATTTCGACTTTATTCTACCTTGTTCATTCATTATAACCAATGTGTTATACGTGTAATGAAAAACAACTTCTATTTTATGTACAGTCGAATCTGGATAAGAGATAGATCGCTATATTTGTATCGCTTATAGAGTTTTATCTCCAATCAGAATTTCTCGCTTACTAAAATCGTCCCTCGGGACCATACCTTGTCTCTCGCTTATAGAGGTCTCTCACTAATCCAGTTCTCGCTTATCCAGGTACGACTGTATTTAAAAGGAATTAAAAGATGCCGATAAGAAGTGGTTTAGTGAGGAAGTGATAATTTTTAGCGTATTGCTTGATCAAGATTAATTACCTGTCACTATTTGAAACTATAAATCAGCGTCCTTGCAATACTTAATGCAAGTAAAAACCAATAATTCTGCCATGACCTGCATGCTCCTGATAATTTCGTTCTAAAACTGATTGTATATTCCATAATCATATTTAACAATGAAAATATATTTAAAACTTCGTGAAATTGCAAATTGGATTTATGTTTCTGAAAATGTTAAAACATAATTTTAAATACAAGCAAAGATTTCATACAATTATGAGAAGACAAAGAACGAAACGGTCGCTGCAAAAACATAACATGGAGCTGCGAAAAAAAGAGTAGTCCCGCAAATACACAATACGCAAGAGTTGTTGGTTGTATTACTTCATTCCGTTGCTTCTGTAAGGCGGTGGCAATGCGAACAAAAACGATGCGACGACGCAGCGCGGACCACGGTAGCGAAATAATAAGATCGCCCAACAAAATAAAGAAATGCCCTCGAAACAAAAGGAACGCTAGTGAAATAAGGCGAAAAGGTTTAAGGAGTGACGCGGTGTGGCCCGACTCTTATTGTCTTCGATCAGCAAGGAGTGCTAATCGTGGATGTGGCATTATATTATTCTCAAAACAACCATTTTTTTTGAGAAATTAAGTACATGTCTATAAGATAATACTAGGGTAGATCACTGTGAGGTTTTTAGTTGGTGCAAGTCCGACATAAATCACTCTTGCCCCCGCAAGGGCGGATATGCTTAGACATCTCAAAGATTTATCATTAGATTCAGAAGACATGGAATATTTTAGCATTATTTTTAACATGTTTGTAATTCCTAAAATTAAACCCTAAAATTATCACAACCTCAATTAACTCTTTAACTTTAATAAAGTAGCAATTGAAATAGACCTGACAAGGAAAAAAAACAATAATATAAAATAGGTTTCCCGTTTGCAGCTATAGCGTTTTACAATACTCTGTGTATTGTAAAACGCAGAGGAATTTATTAATATGCATTTGTCAGCACGCGTTGGCATCGGGCCGAGTAAAACGCGCAGTAGTTTATTGACATTTATTTGACATCTACCCGTGTGCAGCGACGCGGGCATACTAAACGATTGGTTACATTTTACCTCAATATTTGCAACACTTTTTCCTTACTGGTGATTTATATCAAGAAGTGCTTGCAGTATACATCTTCATCAGCAATTTACGAGCTGTATTGTTAGTAGATCCACTATCGTAGGTATTTTTGTGTTGTCTTTGATTTTGTATTTCGTCTAATTTATCTTAGGTAAATAGGTCTATTATTACTCTCCTATAGTCTACTTTTCTTCTATTGCCTTCTTTTTAATCTCTTTCGTTTTCGATAGTTTTAATAATAATTTAGATAAACTTAAAGTGAAATCATTACATTTCGTAACTTCATGTAATCAAAGATACTGTTGAAAAAAATACTCGCGAACAGAATGGTCCAAGTACATCATTGTTGCTTCCGATGCCAGCGCTTTACTGATCAAATCCAATAACCTTTATCATGACGTGCTAAAGTTCAAAATCGCTTGTCCTGTCTATTAATTAAGCTGAACGGGATATATGAGAGTGCCGTGACAGTATGGCCATTGATAAATCAGTAACGAACTTACGCTGTTTGATGTTGATACTAGGATACTATGAAAGTATATGTTGTTTGGTCATTATTAAGAAGAAACTAACCACGTCTATTTCGATTAATAGATTACAAAGATCCTTACATAATTTATTACATTACAAAGAAGATTGCGACGACCTTAAATAAGTGGATTTTATAAGATTTTCAGCATTGTCGGCCTGTAAAAAATTAACTGATGACACAGTCCTTATGTTTAACAGAATACATAAAAACATAACGTTAATATTTAATGTTTTTTCTCATCTTTATAAAGCAATGTTAACTTTTTAATAATCTTTAATAAAGGCAAATTTACATAGGCCAGCAATAACCGGACCGTAAAGAAATCGAGCACATACAAAAAAGGGATCAGCGAATTTCTGGGCGAGTCGACGAAAATTCCTCAAGAGAAATACCGCATTGCTTCGACTGGTTGCTCGCCTTATGTGGCGGGTCTGAAATTCGAATCTTTAGTGTAGATATTTTTTTTAATTATATCTCACCGCACATGTGGTCCTTATATGTACAATATACCTAAATATTGTAAAGCACGCAAGGTCGCGAATTACATTTGCACCCAAAAATAAAAGAAAATACTTATAACTAATTTGAATTCTATTCACATAACTAACTAGTATTACAAACACCATAAAATCGCCCGACAATATTTATTATCAATGTATTGTACTTACTTTTACATTTTCGTAATTTTTTTATACCAAATCAATGATTTGTTTTATTTTTTGCTCTCAAATTTATTTGCTTACTCTAATTATACCTGGGGGTTACCCAAAGTATTTCGAATGTCAATATCGCTGATGGAATCGTCGAAAATGTATGGAACTGACAATGACATTCGATAAATCATGTGCTTATTACCTGTGAGATATCGAGCCCATTGTCAGTTCCATACATTTGACGTTCGCTATAGAATCGCTTCCTAGCGAATCTAATCATAGTATAATCAGAGTTTAATCGTAATTCCTCATCATCATCGTCATCATCAGCCTTTTTCTGCCCACTGCTGGACATCCTAATACATGTCATCAAATTAGCGTTGCGTAGTTCCCTAGACATCTGGGAATGCGGCACACATCGCGTCCGAAGCGGGTGGGAGCATTACAATCGTCGCCAACCTGTGCACTACTGTATCATAAATCAGTCGATGTAGGTATAATCACCGACAAAAGTCTTACGTTCTAATAAAATATATTAATAAATAAATATCGGCGTAGGTTTTTCTTCTACTTTTGAGTGTGAAGGTAATCAGAGGGGCCGCATACTGGTTAGTCCACTGACCATCAGCCTACGTCCAAAATATTAAACATTTTTGGAATAAAAAAAAATACTCGTAAGGTACAAGGATCCATGGGCATCGGATCAACCAACTTAGGAGATCCGCTGCTAGTTTGCCCTCGTATTCTATATAAAAAATATAATCCTAAAAAGCCTAGAGCATCTTGGTAGAGTAAGTTATAACGTAGTTTACTCATTTAAAGTCCAAGAAAGTTAGTTTGACTTTTAAAATTTACGATATAAACAATAATAAAACTTTATAGTATTATGTGCACGACTGTACTTCGTGATTTACACAGCTCCGTACTGCGGCACTCATATCTCAGAATTCACTAACTTCGGAACTAGGAGCTATCTGTTAGGACTTGTACCACATTCAACCATTTATTCGTGCTAGTTATATTTAAAGTAATTGCTTTAAAACATTTCTCATTCTTATCCCTGATTTTAAAAAGAGGAAGGAAAAGGAGAGAAAGAAAAATACAAGATTTAGTTCATGCTTATCTACAGATTTTTTCTTAACAAGGCAAATTAGGTTACGTCCAAGTTTAATAGACAAACTTCTCTTAGTATTTGATTCAGTTTTATGATTATCAATTTAAAAACTAACCATATTAAGTGATTATATGAGTTGACAATAATTGCTCGTATTTAAAACATGTAGTTCAAATAAGGATCCAGTCACTTTTTGCAAGTTCAATTCTTAAGTAACCAATAATAAGTCAAAAAACTTAATAGTGAATTTTATTACAACAATAAATAAAAGCGAGTGCGAGACATTCGATCATATTAACAAGAAAAGGTCGATAAGGTCTGGGACACACGCGCGGAACCCAATTAAGATCTTCATTAGTACTTCCGCGAAACACAACTCCACTTCGCCCTACCGTACTAACTGCAGATTAGAGAATCGACTTGTTCATTTTATTGCTTACTGCTCTTTTATTGATTTTAAATTCCAAGTAAAATATTTTTATAAACAACTAGCTGTTGTGCGCGACTTCGTCCGCGTGGAATTAAATAATATATCCTATGTTACTCGGGGATAATATAGCTTTTTAATGCTAAAAGAATTTTTGAAATCGGTCAAAACATCAAAAATACAAAGTTTCTCTCTTTATAATATTAGTATAGATTTAATTTTAATTACTGCAAACAGGTGATACATTCCTCTAATATTTACGACTAGTTGTTACGCGCGACTTCGTCTGCGTGGAATTTAATGATATAGCCTATGTTACTCAGAGGTAATGTAGCTTTCTGTGAGTGAAAGAATTTTTGAAATCGGCCCAGTAGTTCTTGAGTTATTTCAATACATACAAAAATAGAAAAATTCAAAAATACAAAGTTTCTCTCTTTATAATATTAGTATAGATTGTATTAACAGTGGTAGAGCCCGCTTAAACATCTTAGCACGAATTGGCCGGCTCGTCCGGTGTAATACCACGACCACACAGAAGCCAGGCGTGAAACGGAAGCAATTCCGTGTTTCGTCTGAAGAGTGTGGTGCCGGAGGCCTTATTTTAGTCCACTTTTCCTTCCTATCCTTTTCTTCTAAGGAAATGATGGGAAGGGGAAGTGGATTGGCGGAGGAGGGGACGCATAGGAAGAGGTATTATCCTTTTGCTGTGCGTCTCCTCCTACGTAGATTAAGAGTAGGCAACACATTTGCAATTGCAGATGTCTATGGGTAGCGGTCGCTTCGCTTTTTCAGCGAATCAAGGTGATCGCGTGCTCGTTTGCCACTTTGTAATATAAAATATATATATATATATTATTTGAAACTGAATAATATAAGTACTAGATTATTTTTCGCATTATGAAAACTGTATCCACAAAATTCAAACCAAAACAGCTTTAAAACTAAGCACCGTGATATACACAGCCGTAACATTCCCTAACAAAACGTTCCGAAACATATTTACTACGAAAATAATTCACTTTCATGCGGCACATATTACTCCAGCTAGACGCCGTGAATGGGCGCCGTGGCTGTTGCGCCGACAAAGTAAATAACGAGCTATATCTGAAACAACGGAAAAAAGCGAGCGCACGCAAAACGGGCATTACGAAATAACTCCAACGTGTACTGTGTAGCGGTGATTTGATTCCCGACGAGAATGGCAGAAGCGACCGACATAAAATCAATCGGCGAGCACGCGAGCTTTAACACCGGAATAATGTAAATTATTCCTCATAAAAGTGTCATTTTCGACGTACCCGCGTGACGTCATGACCGGGAAGACACAAACGAGCAAACCAAAATCGACTCAAACAACATCACAATAGTTTCCAAAATCGCAAGCTTAAGAAATGTGCTAAAGTAAAAATCGTTCGCTCTATTATCTTTGGCATCGGTTAAACTTAGAATTCGCATGTCTACGCCGCACTGAACGCTATCTACTACTGTTTAACAACTGCGTATAGAAGTTTGAGGACTCGTCTCCGAGACATGTTTTAAAATAGGACAAAAGCTGTCAGGGCAGTAAACCTCAAACGTCACAGCGCTGTGTGCGTAACAAGGGCGAGCACACTGCCGTCCCGAGACGGTAATTTACATACGGGGCGCAAAGAGCGAGAGGGGACTCTCCAGGATTGGCGAGGAGTGTACGAAAGAACGAGACCACTATACAGTTGTGAGGAGGTGATAAACGGAAAAGTGGGCGGGGGATTACATTATAGTAGCGAAAGTAATCGATATTCAGTTTTAGTACGCGTCTGTCAGGACTGCACTGGTGCACCTAAATACGCAAGGTGGTCGTGGTCAGGTCGTCGTCAGGTGCCGGCGGGTTTTTATGACCGTCGCAAGAGACTTCGTAGTACTTGAGTGTTACTTAATACCTCCCCTTACTAATAAGACAATATTTCATTCTATATTTGCTAATTTCCTATTTATTACGGGTAGATAGTTATGGGTAAAAAACTAAGGAACTTATGAAAAGCTCTCTCTAATAGAGTAATTTTTCTCGAACCAATAAACGGAGTTAGTCCAAAATTAGTGTACGTTACGTATTTAACAGTTTCAAAAACCGCAAAGCGCAGCGTAAGGATTACTCAAGACTCGTGACAGTTACAACCGCCTCTACTTCGTTTCTTAATTCAAAAACGTACACCGAAAATAATAAAAACGGCTACAAACTTTACAAATCAAGAAATCGTTCTCGTCCCGAGGAAGGGACACCTCAATTCATTATTAATACTTGATAGCAAAGGGTCAATGGGGTATCAAAGATGCAGCGTTTAGGGTAAATGAGGCGTGGGACATTTTGCGCATAATTTCACACGCTGCCCGGCCCGCCGGACTGGACGACAAGGGAATGATAAAACGATTCCCGGACTACTTCTATCACATTAAAACAAATCAATTGTGAATTATATCAAATGGACAAGAACATTTATTACTATTTGTAATTTATAATTTGAGAAATTATTCCTACTCCTTAAAAATACGATTGTTATATTCTTTGTGCATCTACAATACATGCAGTATAACCTATTATTTTTTATCTATATTTGATTGATGTTTTACCACAGATTTTGTTAGTTGTAATTTTACAAAATCCATAATGACGTTCTGAGATAACTTTAAAAAATGTAAATTTTAATACACTGAGCGTTAAAATATTGATCTAACACTGTCAATAGGTAAAAACGTTCATGTAAAATATAAATGTACTTGGTGATATGATAAGGTCCTCCGTACACTAGACAACACAAATCAGTAATTTACGTCTCAAGTGGATTTACACTATAGAATTTCATGACAGCGTACCTGTGGACGAACCTTTATGTCATTGTAGATATTGGTTATGTCGCTTAGAAATGAAGAACTCAGATTTGCGTATCCTACTGGACGAAGGCACTAAATAGTAATGGGTTAGCGTGGTATGGTCATGTTATGGAGAGAGATGAGGAACATAGAAATGAATGTGGACGGATACAAAAGTAGAGGAAGGCCAAAGAAAGTATGGATGTGTGAAAGAAGATATGCTGAAAAAAGGGGTAAATTCAGAAATGACGACTGAAACTGGCAAACGAGCAAGTGTCCCTCAGGGTTCGCTGAAAAATCCGAAGCGGCTCCTGCTCATAGACATCTTTTGCAGATGCTTTACCTACCCTTAATCTACAGAGGAGGGGACGCATGGGAAGAGGTAATATCCTCTTGCTTGCTCTTACCGATCGGCTCGACCCACTGGCTTTGCGAAGGGACGTCAGTTCCCTTTGCATTTTCTACCGCCTGTACCATGGTGAGTGTTCCGAAGAATTGTTTGGAACGATCCCTGCCGCTGAGTTCCGTCATCGTACGAGTAGACAGAGTGCCAACTTTCATCGTCACCACCTCGATGGTTGGCATTCCACAACGACGAGGTTCTCGCGCAATTTTTTACCTCGCACAGCCGCGTTGTGGAACACTTTGTCCTCAGCGGTATTTCCAAACGTTTACGACTTAGGGACCTTCAAGAAAAGAGCGTACTCCTCCCTCAAAGGCCGGCAACACATTTGTGGTTCCTCTGGCATTGCAGATGTCCGTGGGCGTCGGACCAATTAATTTAGTTGATTCGCTGCTCGTTTGCCCCCTTCTCCTATAAAAAAAAAAACCACTTGCCCTCCCTATCATTTCCTTATAAGAAAATGATAGGAAGGGAAAGTGGACTAAAATTAGGCTTCCGGCACCACACTCTTCAGAGGAAACACGGAATTACATCCATTTGACGCCTGTCTTCTGTGTGGTCGGGGTACTTCACTGGGCGAGCCGGCCGATTTGTGCGAAGATCTTAAAGCGGGCTCTACCACTGTTAAAAAAATGAAGGAGTAGTACATACTGTATCGACATTCCATAGGAACAAGGGCAGGTTTGATTATGACTATACGAAGGGACTAAATATACGTGGCGACGTGACGTAACGGGGCGTCACGAGACGGGGGAATATTTATTTAGTGATAAAATCCATTTACGACGAGTGCGCTACAATGCGGGACGAACAAACTTTATTTCCATAGCTTTCATATCGAAGCAGTGCTCGAGACGATCTAGGGATGTCACCTTTTATCGATATATTACAATTTATCTGGTTTACACATTTAAGCAAAACATTATTTTAATATGTAAAATTTAAAATGAACGTGGTAGTTTTCTCACCTTTGCTTGATATACTTTCATGGCTTTTGTTTTCATAATTAACGTTCAGAATTTCTTATTAATTGTTTTGGTAATATTTATGATAAGTCTTCATTACAGACAAATTCTTTAATTAAGTAAAACATTTAGGGTTTGTGATTAGATAATGATTTTCCTCTTTAATTATACGATTGGTAAGACTGAATTAATACACTTTTTTTAATTATCTGGAAGCTTACATTCATGCATTTTTTAATAAATTTAATTATTAGACCATTTGTTTTTTTTTTCATTTTGCGTGTGTTCGTATCGATATTTTGGCAAGGGAGTTTCCATCCCTATCGTCCGAAGCCACCCTCAGTTTTTCCTTCAATTTTCCTTTTTCTACGATCTTCGTTCACTTAATTGACGAAGAATTTTGATTGGTCCGGGTACACGGCGTATTTCTATGCATCCGCCGCGACGTCGCGTATTTTTCGTTTTTTTTTTTTCATCTCCCGCCCGTCCTCATTTATTATTCCGCTCTTATTTTAATGGTTAGCTTCGTTATTGTACGTCGACGGAGCTCTCAATAATATTTTCGACTTTAATTGCTGGCTCCGCTTCTGTTTTCGCTCGAGGATTGTTGACTGAAGAGCTTACGGTTTGTGTATTTTGGATATGTATTTTCAGTGAGAGAAAATATTTCCAGTGTATTTTTATAAGTTGTCCGAAAACCGCGTATTGTACGAGTCCGTATGTATTATGTTACGTTGCGGTCCGCTGACCTCGCCTCGCCGCGTATACATTTTGAGGTGGACAGAATAAACAATGGTGTTTACTTTATAAGATACTACCAGAAAACAAAATAAATAAAGTAGGAAGTCTGATTCGTAGGTTTACATTTTTATAAAACAAAGTTAAATGAACTCAAAGATTTCAGATTCCAATTTGCAACACGAAACACTTTACCATACAATATTAATACAAACAAATCAAGCAAAAAAACACAAGTAATTGCTAAAAAGTAACATTTCAATCGATCAGCAATTACTCGTCAAAGGCGGTACATTTGAATAGGGGCTCTGATTAAACAGTAGAGTAACGGACAGGGCTGACAAAACGGCGCGCTTGTTGGCCAACGATGGCCAACAAATTTCCAGAACGACCGGCCATTGAAACGTCAGCGTGGCTGCATTGTGCGGCCATCGCGTGCCAACCGCGAAGTATTCCTTACCCTGGCTATATCGATGGTCGGACAAAGACTGGCCTCGTCTCAATCTCTAAGGATGGTGGAACTTTATCGCTTGTAACTTGGATTACAACGTTTGTGTCAATGATATATAAAATTGTTGAAATAATCTCACTTTCGTTACACCCACAAGCAGAAGAATTGTCATAGAATTCTGTTTTACTTCAATAAGGTCTTGGTCAATTTAAAGTTCTTAAAGAACGTAAAACTACTTTGAAGACATGTTTATTGAAGCAATTACTTAACTTTTAATGAATTTTAAGATCAGTCTACTACTCGTACAACGGTCTTGCTTTACAAAATTATTGTTGAAAAATCTATCCCAATTTATGAAATATTTCAGAGTTCTTATTTCCTCATGGTAACAAGACATATTTATAGTTCGTTGAGGATCTCTTGAAGTCGCTGACGCTAACAAGCTGACGATGTTGACCTCATTCGTGTCGTCTAGCGACAGGGCGAGACTGACAACATGTAAACAACTGTACATAACAACTACGCATACAATGTTGTTCATAACAACAAGACTTTTATATCCCAAGCCTAGTTACCTAATGTACAAAATGATACAGCAGCACGGCAGCTTATACATATTATCGTTGGTAACTTACTTCTTAAAACATATATCTTAAACTATAACATTATCTTAACTATTTACATATTTACAATTATGGAAGTAGCACGTCGGGCAGAGAATGGCTCCCTTATAGAGGTTTTTCGTTTATTGCCTTATTTTTTTTCATAAATATCAGTAGATTTTTGTGAATTCACTAATATTTCCTTTAACCATTCCAAGTAAGCTTGAAAAAGCTTGTGTTAGGATATGGTTCACGACCATAGTCCAATGTCGGGATTCGAACCCAAGACCGCTAGATCGGTAATCCGTACTACTAGTTTACCATTAGGCTATTGGCGCTTAACTACTAACTACTTACTAGTATTTCAAGTTCACATAAACATTGAATTTGCTTTCATACCGTACGTAATTATTCACAGACAATAGAACTTCAATTTAGTAAAACTAATATTATGTGAATCTCTCTAACAGAAGTCCGCTCCCCTTGCCAGCCCAGACTGGCGCCCTTGAGACAACGACTAAGTTAATAGAGTTCCTTAATATGGATTTAAAGTATAACAAAGAAACACAAATAACTAACTAGGGTGACACGATGACCCGAAGTGAGCCTTGGTCTCCGACAAGAAATCACTCCAAACTGGCGATCCTGTGCCATCCCGACCCAACCGCGGACGTGGATCTCCCTTAGGTCTTTTTCAACCTCATCAATCCAGCGATACCTGGAACGGTCATCTGAGCGCCGACCTCTCGGCCGTTCAGATATGTGCGTTTAACACTACGAACACTACGAACATTATCCATTCTTCAACAAGAAACACAAATAAAAAAGTTTATTGATACAAGTCAACTTTACAGTAAGTATTGTTGAAATGAACTCTGATTTAAACTTTAAAAATTATCTCTGGAGACCATATAACTTTATACAATGTGGTAATAGTTTTACATAGGATTTTGTCATGTCCTAATTCCTAGTTTTAATTTACAATCATAAATAAGCCCATCAGAAACATGTCTCTACATAGTAGTCGCTTTCTCTGTCCTTATATCACTATGATCCTATGTATGCTATATTTAAAACTACGCAACGGATTTTGATGCGGTTTTTAATAGAGTGATTGGAGAGGAAGGTTTATATGTATAATAACTAGTGATCCGCCCCGGCTTCGAACGGGTGCGATGCTGATACAAAATACACTACAGAAAAACTGTTGTTTTTTACCAGTTAAGTGATGTAGTTTATTTAGTATCGGCATTACAACTGTGCGAAGCCGGGGCGGGTCGTTTAATAATAAATTAAATATTCTATTGTGGATTTAATTAAAAATATCACTTGAATCATCCCGAGATGTCGAGGTAAACAAAAATATGCTAAATTCGAGCCCTTGACACCAGTCGTACTTCAAGACTTCATTTTCAGCCCCGACACACAACAACATGTGTTTACAAACAACTAATTAATGTGTGTGTGACCCACCCTGTGTGGGTGTAAGGCTAAGGTAAGGGGCCTCACGGCTCATGTAAAATGCATAAGATACGCTCTCGAACTGAGTCGCATCCCACCCGTTTGTCTCGGCAACAACAGATGTTTGGTGAAAGCGGATTTTTGCGTGACCGTGAAAATGTACGTTGAAATTTTTTTGATAGTCACTATGTCAGTTGACCTAGTTGTTAGCAAAAATTGAAGATATAAAGGGTGTTTCTAAAAAGCAGTGTTGCCAGGGATCTCTTACTGATGTTGTAATATTCATATAGTATATTATCCAATCTTGTTATTTCAATATTATTAAGTAAAATAATTTATCATTTTTTTTCTCTTTTTTTTTAATTATCTAATCTAACTTTTTTAAACCTTTAAGATTAAGCTTTTCTTTGTCAGCTTATCAACATATTTTCATACTAGCTTATGCCTGCGACTTTGTCCACGAAAAATTAAATGAACTCAGCAAGCCTATGCGTCCATTTTCCACACTTTATCCTACTGTGTGTGTGTGTTTTTTTTATGTGTGTCAATAAATGTATTTTCTTTCTTTCTTAAGCCGTTTTAAAGATTCTCAATAACAAACATTCATCCAACTTTTCCCTTATTAGCATACGATATGATAAAAAAATATAACATAGAAAAAAATAACATGTTTTTTGATACGAAAGAGACAATTAATTGAACTTAATCAACAAAAAGTTGACATTAATTGGAGTTACAGTTTCATTGTTTATTTGGAAAATTCCATTCACGAAAATTATCTGTCGACCAGGGGGGTTATCCAGTACATTCGCTATAGTCCTACAAGGATATTTTGGCACTTTTTTGACATTGACAGGAGGGCGCCTACAAAGTTTTAGCGATAACAATAGAAAAAAAATTCCAACTTCTATCAAAATCCCTCAGCTGCCTTTCCCTGATTAGTTAAAATTATACGCTGTCAAGATGACATTGTTATATCACATATTTTCCGAGTGCCATAATATCCTTGTAGACCTATACGAAGCGATTCTATAGCGAACGTGAAAAATGTATAAAATTGACATTGAAGTTCGATATCTCACACGTGACTAGCGCATGACTTATCGAATGTCAATATCAGTTTCATTTTTTGTCGATTCCATCAGCGATATCGCCAATCGTAAAGTACCTTGTGTAGTCCCCCTGTTTACTTCAAGAAGTAGAAATTAAATATATTATCCGTGTATCTAATTAAAAATTTTCCACATTTTAAAACATATCGGGTTAATAATGTGCGGGCGGAAATAACTGATAGGTTAAGTACTGGTTTTCCCAGTTTAGTTATTAGTATTTGCAATAGCTCTTATAAATAACTTTTATCTATGTACCTAACAATTAAATTAAATTGTTGTATATTTTTTTTAAATTCCAGGCTTTATCTATTCAACGAGAATTTTGTTTATAGATAAAAGCTATTAACAGAAATTTTATTCAAAAAATTTCAAGTCATACTAAAACTTAGTAATTTCCTGAGACAAAAAAACTCCTGAAACTCATGTCATACTAGTGTCTGTTTTTTTCTAATAACACTAAAAGAGATGAAAATATATTCATACAATAACTTCCCACAGTTTAAGTGATCAGGCCTATCCAAAGTACTTTTCGATTGGCGATATCGCTGATGGAATCAACAAAAATGTATGAAACTGACACTGACATTCGACAAGTCATGTGATTGTCAAGCGTGATATCGAACGTCAGCTCCATACATTTTTGAGGTTCTGGGTAACCCCCTGTTACCTAACTTAGCAATAACATAACTCACGCCCGTAACCTAGAAGGGTAGACAGAGACCATGACATCTATTTGGCTCCATCCTGACATATGTAATGTGTTATCAAATTGCTATTTTTTTTTTCTCAATTAATAGTTTTTTTTTTACTCTTCAAAATTGTCTGTGCGATTTTCGGACGGTTGATCTCTCTCACTTCTCTTCACACATTCAAGCAACTACGCATTTACGTCTCGGGTCCTCTTAATACTGCCCTACACTTCGCTTTCGTATCCCTTTATTCTTGTTAAATAAACAATACTTTATCCTACATAGTCTCCCAGAGTCAGTAACACGTGACCTTATTCTGGTGACAAAAGTACTGCGTGTTTCGCATCGCAATTACAAGGTCGACGCTCCAAGGACCTACTGATGTCATACAGGGGTACTACTTATACAACAATAAACTAGCAGTCATCTGCGATTCTGTCTGGGTTGAATTAAAAAAAATAAGTAAGTAGCCTATGTGTTCTTCCAGACTATTTTCTCCATCTGTGCCAAGGTTCATTGAGATCCAAACTGAACTGAACTTTAAACAATCTTTCATCTACCTAAAATTCCGCATTTGTAATATTGACATACAATAGTGAACAATTAAATAAATCGACCTTTCTTTTTCAAATACGTTATTTAAATTCATTTTTAAATAATTTCTACAACTTAAAGCATTTACTAAGAATTTTTCTTCCCCTAATTAAAGTGATCAGTTACCCAACTTAGCAAGAATTTTTCTTCCGTCGTAATTTAAGTATGGTAGGCAACGTCGGTCTAAGAAGGTAGTATCAGCAAGTATGAGCGCAATCAATACATATCGGCACGTAAGTAGGCGACGACATTCTGTGCCAACGCCCGCTATAATCCAATCACCGTACACATTTTGATATACCTATATCTTTTACTGATATTAAAGAACTTTTTATACTCTTTAATAAGAAGAAAAATACAAAAGTTTGCTTTTTTATATTACTAAGTAGCTAACGAGCAAGCGATCTCCAGGATTCGCTGGAAAAGCGACCGAACGCTGCCCATAGACATCTGCAATTGCAGATGCGTTGCCTACCCTTAATCTAAGGATTAGGAGACGCATAGCAAGAGGTAGTACCTCTTCTTATGAGTCCTCTCCCCCGCCAATCCACTTCCCCTTCCCATCCTTTCCTTAAAAGAAAGGATAGGAAGGGAAAGTGGACTAAAATTGGGCCTCCGATTCCACACTCGTCAGACGAAATACGGAATTGCTTCTATTTCACGCCTGTCTTCTGTGTGGTGGTGCTATGTCTTCGGGTGAGCCGGCCAATTCGTGCGAAAACCTTAAAGCGGGCTCTACCACTGTTAAATTTACTTATTGCATATTAGGATACTGATATCGCTTAGGGTGGAATAAGTAAGAGAAATCTACACTAAACGGCTGTACAAGCAACCCTTAATTAACTGTGAGTGCATTAGTGACTATCTCGACAATGCAGAAGATGCTTTAGAAGAAGACTATAAACAATCCTAAAGGTGTTCCCATTTCTCGTTTTACTTCTTAGATATTGCCTAGTTAACAATACCGCTTGTATTGGTTGTATGTATGAAGTTCCTGGATATGTTATCCAAAGTGTTTGATTGGCAATATCACTGATGGAATCGACTAAAATGTATGAAACTGAATAACATTCGATAAGTCATGTGCTAGTTTGGTGTGAGATATCGAACGTCACGTTAGTTCCATATGTTTTAACGTTCGCTATCGAATCGCTTTGTAGCGCATGTACTTCTGTAACCACCCTGTAGACATGCATTTAATACATGAAGTTGTTTCGAAGTATTAAATGTCTGCATAGCAACAGAAACACGCGTACGTAGGCGACATCTGGCGGGAGTGTCGGGTGTGGCGACGCATTTTAAAGAGACTTTCCAGGGCTAGTTAAGTATGCGACGTACCGCCTCGTCCCCGAGGGTTAAGTGGTTACTATGCTGTTTTCTAGGTTCGATTCTAAGTAAAGTTTGAAAGTAACTGATATCTATATCTATAGTTAACATTATAAAGAGAGAAAATTTGTATTTTTGTATGTTTTGGAATAACTCAAGAACTACTGGGTCGATTTCAAAAATTCCTCCACCTTTAGAAAGCTACACTATCCGCAAGTGACATAGGCTATATTTTTTAATTCCACGTGGACGAAGTCACGAACAACAGCTAGTATTATTACATTACGCGGTTATTGGATTGTTGTAATTAATGCTAATCGATTCCATTGCCATTTTTATTTAGAAATTGCACAAACTTAATTTTGTAATACTCAGTGTTGATCAATTCATTTAAATTAATTGTATTTTTCTTATTTCAGATGACGATCAAGCTTTGGACAATAAAGACTGAAAATGGAAGAAAAACAACTAGATTTTATTAAAGCAATTTATTTAAATCGTTAAGAACTTTATTATATTCCTATTTACAAATCAAAACCAAAAAGTAATTTATCCATAAGCGATGCCTAAACTTTTCGTAAATTCTAACTAATGTAACTACTAACAAATTCATGCAATTGCTTCTTATGTCAACGGAGGTCAATGGTTCAAGGGAATATAAATTTAGAATTACACCTTTGCTAAACACAGTTTTACAATGTTACTGTCTATTTATCCTTGTTCCAAATAAAATACTAAATATTATAAACAATAAATGTATCGCATATTTGACGATAAATTCTTACACACCAAAACATTTTCATAGTGATATTTACATAGCATTAGGAAGACAATTTCTCATCACTCTATTTGGCCTTGATCTTTAAGAACCATCAGCTTAAAAACTATTTGTTTTCAGAACAACTTTGAAATGTAGTTCTGGATTAGAAGAAGGAAAGAGCAGAGAAGACAATGTAATAGATCTCTACCTATTTAAATCTACACTATTAGAAACTAACATGGAGTTGTGACATTGAATTCATCATCATCATCTTCATCATCATCCTCTCCTTCAGGCGACAATTGATAAATTACATTATAACTAGGAAATACCACATAGCAATGCTTCCAAGAGGGTAGACAGTAGTTCGTAGTTCGACCCATGATGGTCTCCATTTTCCGCAGCTCCACGACTAGCGCGTATTTTGCGTGACTTCACAAATATCTTTAAATTTCTTCGCCGATATGTGCAGGTTGCATCACGATGTTTTCCTTCACAGTAAGGGGGTCGGGTAAATATCTACATATGAAAATCGAAAAACACATTGGTACATGGAGGATTCAAACTCGGGATCTGTAGTTTACAAGTCAAGAGCTAAACCCCTGAGCCACCGACGCTCTAGGGTAGACAGTAAAAGAAAGCGGGTGCCGCGGGTGACGCGCAAACAAAATCGCTAAAACTTAAGGGGGCGACGACACCGGGCCGCAACGCTTCAAATGTATTCAAATGTATGCACGATTAATTCAGGCTGCATAGCCAGCGGGACGGTGTTAGTGGCACCAGTCTCACTTTCTACGCCGGATCGATGGGGCCGTGACCTTCGGCACTCTTATTCGGCTCCTCAATCGATTCCTGGACTTTTTTTAACCTCTTTAGGTCACGTGAATCTAATTTAGCGTGGCCTTAGTGACCTAACACTTTGTGTACAATCAAGTACAAAATTAATAGTTTATTTGATCATATCACAAATTCTTTTGTCAACTTCCAGAGAATTACATAATCAGGATATGTAATAAATCAAAGTGTTATAATCACTTTCATTATTTACAATCTTTTAAGAAGGAAGGAGGAAGTTCTCGATTCGTTTGTATGTTTTTTTTTTAATATTAGACCTATTCCATAACAGAATACTAAAGTTAAAAAAAAGTTCACTTGAAAAATCCTCTACAAAATACAAAGAAAAGTTTGATATCGGGATGCAAATACAAAAGGGTCTTCATCCTAAGGTTTTACAAACGTTGGTTTGCTTTCAAAAGAAAAGATGTCTTGTGAAATTCCTTTTCAGGTCTCATAGGAATAGGAGAGTGCGTGACACAGAGAGATCCGTTGGGCGGAGGACGTGCGCTTGTGTGTGTCACAGCTGTGTACGTGTGTGCGGAATACGTGCGTGTGTGTGAACGTCGTGTGCGGATTGTGACGTCATTGTGTTCGTGTATTGTTTTAAATAGTTGTTATAAAGTATTTATTGTTGATTTGCTAGATTAAATATGTAACTTATATCGTTAAGGTTAATTTATTATTATTTAAGTGTATAATAAAAATTATGAACTTGGCTTTTTTAAAAAAATTGTTACTTAGGTTGAAATGAGAAAAAGTCTTGTCTAGACTAATTATCAATGTAAGAAAATGGTTAATAAAAATAGCAATAAAATATATAAAGTAATTAATTTATTGTTAATGGAAAGTATTATACCTAAGTTAAAAGCTTCTATTAATTTTCCACACAAAAATCTCTTTAAAATCGAACCCTGGACCGTGCTATACATCCAGTTTGTTGCACCCCACGCACACATAGGCGCTGGTGGCACACAGAGCGCCGCCTACGTGCCGTCGCCTTGGCAACGCGGCGCCTGCGCGGAACGCCCACCGCCCAGCGCACTCCGCCACTGCCACGCTGTATTGGTCACAGCGAGCATGTCTCCAGTATTGGTCACACGTATGAGCTGGTCATACAGTTTGTCTCCAATGTTGGTCAGTAATAGCATAGTGTTGGTCATATGTGGATAATCCTCAGTGTTGGTCATATAATTGTGTCTGTAGAAAGGGCATTGCAATGCTATTGCATTGCATCTTGTGCTTTGGAAGTTCATAATAACTGAAAGATCTCAACCACGTCCTTCAACAAGTAACCTTTTACTGCTAAGCATAGCTAATAGTGAACATTTTCTTTTAAGACATCACTTTTAGATTTATAACCAATTTTAAACAACACAATTGAGGCAGAGAGACCTAAAATATAAGAAATGTTTCAATTTATCATTACCGTACTGCTTCATTAGACCGACTTAGCGCAAAAAATGGGTATTTTTTCTGCGTAAGGCCGTTTTTCGCGTGACATCGGTTACGGATAAACATATTAATTATGAAAAGGTTCCTCAAGAACACTATTTTTATAACAATCATAAATTGGTTAATATTTATTCTGTATATTTCAATTAAAATATGTAAATAAACCGGCTAAGTTTAAAGTAAATTACCAAAACAAACATCGAGTCATAAAAAAGTATCCAAGTAAGAGTGATCGTCAAGGTTGTCGGAGCGTACTTTGTGATTTGCATCCGACACGCCACCTAGCGACGTAACAACTTACACCTTTTACAGATCAATTAAACAACAATTTATCGATGGTGGCGTGAAAAATAAATATTCATTAAATCAAACGACACTTAAGACTTTTATTTTTATATCCAGACCTTTTAATATGTATTTTTAATTAATATTATTCAAGAGTGACGTTTTTATTTTTGAATTTCGAATTACAATACATTCGATTTGAATTTCGAAATAGAATACATTCGAAATTCAAAAATTATAACGGAATAATTTAGAAATTTATTATAACTGAATTAGTCCAAAAATTTTAACACAGAACTTAGCTTACAATTATTTTCAAAGCTTAATATTCCGATCCTATCTATTCCTGTCTACTCTTTTTAAATATAGAGGTTACTGTAGCTTGTTTTGTATGTGTTCATATAACTATATCGACTGTACACATACAAACAACACACACAATTTGTTCGAAAAGCTCAATAACGTCTCATTCTCCTAACAGAACGGGGACATTCACAAAACGTCTCTAAGTATACAATAATGGTCTTTAATAGCGACAAATATATCTATGCAAGTACAGCTATAGCTGTGTGAGAGGGAGATGGTACGACAAGGACGGAATATCCCCCCTCGCACGCACAGAGGGAGGGGGAGGCACGCACACAAGCGTGATACACGGAATGTAGGTATTTGTGAACACGAAGACGGGTTGATAAGGTTTGTAATGGAGGAGACACGCTGCAAACTACCGCATATATCTACTCGGGTTGGAATAGAAAAGGGTTGTGATGCCCGTTCACATTCGCAATCCGATAATGGAAAATATTAATTAAGTACGGAGCGATAATTTGCAGCGGTTTGAACTCTGACTCTGTTTGTTTTCGACTTTCGTAATTGGATATTGCGCAAAAAAATCTTATTGGACTCCTGTTTGAATAATGTTTAACTCTTTTTTTTAATTTAACAGAGGTTTTTTATGAATGTAAAATTATTCCTGTATTGTGTAAAAAATTGAGATTTCAGAAATCGTGGGGCACTAATACATTAGTAGTGTTTGTAGATTTATTTTATTAATTAATAAATAATTATTTGAATAATTATTCATGGTTTATTACCCAGAAAGATAAACTCATTGATTAAATACAATCAATGAATTTAAAATGTACAAGATTTACAAAACGATCAAAATAATGTTCACAGAATATATTACAAGTAAATATTGAATGAATTAAGTTTACGCGTGTCATTCTATAAACGTAATAAAAGCTCGGAGACCGAAGATTGCATTAAAATTACGTTTAATAGTCTCATTACCATTAATTGACAGCGGCCACACACCAACGACTGAAAACACAAAACAATATTTTAATAAAATGTCTACCACGCATAACGCTACGAAGAAATACGAATTTGTCAACACAAAGCTGATACTACTAACGCCATCTGTTATCGAGTAGCGAGACTAACGTCGTTCAACAATCTTTTTTACTTTTCGAAATTAATTTATATGAATTTTAATTAACTTTGAATAAGTTTTAGTATTGAAAATGCAAGTAAACTGTTGTTAGTTTAGTAATACGTTGTTAGAGGAAATGAATTCCGGCGACCTTGCCCCATTAAAGCGGCGCGTTGTGAATTAAACATGAGAGGCATTATTGTTTGAGGTTTTAACGGCTTTTTCACATCGAGTCGTGTACAGAAATTGCTCGGATTCTAAGTCGTTATTCATTAAGTTTTTGTTAAGAAGAAAACTATTTATCTCTAATAGATACAAAACCTACGTATTTTGTTCATTTTTATCACAGATCCAAAACTTCACTGTTTTTAAATGAAAAAGTAATGTGGTATTTTATTACCATATTAAACAATAATACAATAAATATCTAAAAATCATTGCTTTTTGTATTTTCTGCAATAAAAATTACAAAACAACAATTACGTATTGCTTGCAACAATTGTAATAAAACATTACAAAGAATACAATTATTACTGTAATTTAAAAGAGGTGTAATGTTTTGAATAATGTAATCAAACAGTCTACGAAGCTACGAGTGGATTTTCAACACATGAACTGAAAAAGTAAGTGAACTCTTTGCCCGAGTATTTCCATAAGTTTTTAAGGAACTTAAGTTAGTACAATCTGTTTTTTTTGTACAAGAAAAGTGGGCAAACCAGCAGCGGGAACACCGAGGTGATCAACGATGCCCATGGACATCTGTTATACCAGAGGAACACAGATACGTTGCCGGCCTTTGAGGAGGTGATAAGCTCGCTTCTTGAAGGACCCTAAACCGTAGCGGTTTGGAAATACCGCCGAGGACGGACATGGCTGTATTTTAGTATACCACTAGTAAGACGTCTGTAGATTTGTTTTTCTATCTATTTGATTACAGTTGTAATTTTCTTGTTATATTAATCAAATCTAGCACACACAATATTTTTAATACACTAAACGCGGTGTTCAAATCCCAGACAACTTTATTCCGCGTTATTTCAATATAAAAAAAATATTTTTCTATACCAGTGTTAGCTTTGAAAATACATACAGTTAACACGTTAGTCACCGTGCCACCGGCCTGGGCATCCGGCCATCGATTTGTGAGCGGAGCCAAGCGTGAAATGAACAAAAATACACACCTACACACGCCTGGACATTACGGACATACATGCCTCGACCATTAGACACTATTTACCTCTGACCTGTATATAAACCTTTACCCCCTTATTCCGAAAAAATGTAAAAAGTACTGCGATAAACGAGGACCAATAAGTCGTCGAATTTACGATACTGGAGGACACTCGGAACTAAATAAGATAGACCAGGTGTCTCATTGAACTAAATTATGTATCATAAGAAGTACCAGGAACAAGGATGTTCTGTATTTTGGAATAAATTGTATGAATGTACCAGTGCCAAATGTAGAAAGTACAACAGTAATAACGCTGATTCTCGTTTCGGAATAAAACGGTTAAAGTCGCTTTACATGCCCACTAAAAAGGTACAAGTCAAGTACGTTTTTGTGGGTTCGAATTGGCGGCTACTTCTAGTAAGAATTGTCTAAAAAAATACAGCAAAAATGTGCAAAATTAAGCAGTTGTAGAGGTTTATTACAATGTATTATTATTAAATAACAGTGTTTAACATTAACATAAGAAAAACGTCAAAGTAAACATAACTTCACATTAATTATAAATCTAAGAATAAACAAATGACTGCTAATTTCAATTTTTTCATGACGCTACATAATGTATTTCTTTAAGGCCAAGTTGTCTGTTCCTGTCATATCGCATCTTGTCATGTTCAACATCCGTATAAACAATCACATGGATGAGTGACCGACTTGGCTAGCTTAAGGTGCGTTTCCACTGGTGAAATGTTAATACAAAAGTTGCCATGGATGTATGTTTGTTTGAAGGTGTCTCCAGAACGACTCAACAGATCTTGAAGCTTAGAATAGATGTAGAAACTACTCTGGAAGACACATAAGCTACAAATGTTTTTTTAGTTCTGCGCAGACAGTAGCGGTCTACAGCTATATTATAATTTCGCTGACAAGACAGGGCAGGGTAGGGGAACGGGGAAGGAGATGTGATAGTAGACAGATGGAATGTAATTAAGTGCAAGAGGCACAGTAATGGTATATTCGGTCGTCGGCTCTGATCGACCTATTTACTGAGAGCTTGAAGCGTGTAATGATTTGAGATAACAACCCAGCATAGCGTAGTCTTACCTACATATATTGTATACTATATGCATATAATAACTATTGATTGATAATTCCAATTCAAGCATGAAACTAGATATTATTTCTTGAAAGAAAAGCTGAGAGTAAATGTCAAAAATAAACGCCTGACATTTTTAACTAACGTTAAGCTTAGGGTAAAAAGCGTTTACAACATTTTAAATAAAAAAGGAAATCAGGAGACTAATTTAAATCCAATTTCCGTTTCTATCCTTTTCCTATAAGGAAATGATGGGAAGGGGAAGTGGATTTTCCGGGGGAGGGGACGCATAGGGAGAGAAATTATCCTCTTGCTGTGCGTCTCTTCTCCCAAGATTAAGGGTAGGCAACGCATCTGCGATTGCAGGTGTCTATGGGCAGCGGTCGCTTCGCTATTTCGGCGAGTCCAGGTGGCCGTTTGCTCGTTTGCTACTTTATAATATATAAAAAAAGACTCTTTCCGGACAACACATGAAGTTGCTGAAGTACGACAATGAGTATCATTTACTACCTAAGATATTTTATGTATGTGGTTTGTCTATGGGCTGAAGTTGCCATCGCTATTTCGTCGAACCCAGGTGGTCGATTGCTCGTTTGCTATAGTATTCAAGCCCGATAACGAGATTAGCTATTTAGTACGTTAAATGTAATTAAAATTATTATTATTAGTGTCCCATAATGACAGTAGTTCGTTCTATTACTCAAAAAATGGAGGGACGAAGTAAATGGTAATTAGTAACGGCAATTTAAGGGTCGAAGATTAAATCAGTTGACATGGAACTTTGATCGTTAGCTCCCTTACAATAAAATAAATTATCGTATAAAACAATTATGGTTATAACAAAAGTGTTTTATGGAATATCGCAGTTGAAGTAATATTAGCTAACGATGTGGTAGCTAATTACTAGGGGTTCATAGTTGTAAGTGTTTGATGTAGCCGATAGTTACGGATTATAGTAGCTTTTGGTCAAGGTTGTTTGAGGTTGTAACCGAAAATGTAAAAGCATCACACAGGAAACAAAATATAGTAAACTATAGTGTATACCAATAGATGTCGCTGTATCAAATCGTGGTAAAATATTGATTAAAATAATCTTAACATTTTTGAAATTAATCTGTTTGTACACATATAAATGTTTAAGAAATCATTAAAAAAATATTGTTTATATGTGCCTATGTCTTCAATTTTGTTTCTTAGTTTATATTCTAGGTACTAT
>QDHC01004070.1:492139-503925 GCA_013186455.1 Papilio dardanus tibullus
CTGGCCATTGTCAGCAAATGCCAGAAGATCATAAAACTAAACTAAATAACGTATAGAAACAATAGAACCTTTTACTACAAGTAGCTGTTTAGGCTTTTCTTGCAGTGGACCTTTCATTCTTTGAAGATTAACGGCTGAATGTTCAAATGTTCAAAAACTCATTTAAAATATAAGTGGTGTCAAAATTAATCGTCGTAGAATTTAGTTGAAGCGTGGAATTAAAATGTAAGACGCTCTTAAATATTTGAGTAGTGAAAATTCGGCTGTTACTTTCATCAATGAATTTCATACATAGAACAGATTCTATTGACATGTTCATACGATCTTTAGTATTAAATTGTATTCACAAGGAAAATCTTATTTAATCTGTCCCGTCTACATTAGTTACTCTATGACCGGGGTGTATAATTGCGGCTGGGCGCACAGCTATGCCACGTGAAATAATATCGCTCAGATATGGCCGCTCGTATCGCCATTCTATTGTTTTTATAGTTTGCTCAGGGCACTCGCCCTTAATATATTAATATTTCTTTAGGAGACCGCTTAGAAGAAGGATTTAGCAAGAGTCAAAGTCCCTCTATACTTTACTAAAATAATTTTAGCTTTTAATTCGGGCATAGATAGTTATCACTATATTTTATTGTCTAAATGCGATGATTAAGTACTCATATATGGCTATGTTCAAATATAAAGAAAAATAAAGCGAAAACTTGTAAGGATTTTTACTAAACCTTATCCATTTTTCCTTCTATTTAATAGTTACTGTTTTCTAAAATAGAAAACGCCGTCCTAGGCAGTTAACAAAATCCTATAGCGTCATTTATTACGTGCCACTTTATACGTCCTATTTAACGCTGGGTAAACTAAAAATAAATACAATAATGTATTTGTACAGTCCATTCACCTTAAACATGTGTTTTAGAAAGTAAATGAAGCCCTTCGCACAACCCTCACATTATATGTCAGGCTGTGCGGTGAGGCGCGACCGACCAATGGTGAACCGCCCTCTACCGGAAACCACAGCAGGGTTACTAAACGTATTTCTAAATCATGACGATTTTCGTTCGTTGAAGCACGGGGTCTAAAACACCTTGTACGGGGTCGATAACACCCCATACCGGAAAGATAGAAAGAGTAGGAAAATCGTTGTCAATATAATACAAAAGAATTAGTTAAACATCTTAGTATTTGATGGATAACATACATTTTACGTCGGTGGCTCAGGGGTTTAGCTCTTGACTTGTAATCTACAGGTCCCGAGTTCGAATCCTGCCATGTACCAATGTGTTTTTCGAATTTCATAAGTACATATTAACCAGATGCTCTTACGGTGAAGGAAAACATCGTGATGCAACCTGCACATATCGGCGAAGACATTCAAAGATATGTGTGAAGTCAACCAACCCGCACTTGGCCAGCGTGGTTGACTATGGCCTAGTCACCCGTTAGGGTAGGCTCCGAGCCACTCGTTGTTGGCGTTTAGTGAGCTGGTGATGGTGATGATACATTTTACGTAACTAGACAGTACCTAAGTTCTAAGATTAGTCCTTAATTTCTAATAAAAACTACTTAAATGCATATAAAATGCATAGCATTCAACCTTACGTACTAATTTCGTAAGCACCAGTAAACAAACATACTGGAATTTTCAAGCTTAAATGGTTACAGAGTTATTATCACCAAGACATATAAGGGTTTATAATTTTACCAAACAAGTCTCAAATCAAGCTTAGTTTCTTTGGAAGTTTTTTATAACCAAATCCCGTCAGCTACTATTACGAATCGTATACATATTCATAATATAGAAGCGCGTTTTTTCACGCTTGCGCTGATCTTGCGTTACACACGCTATTTGTTACACTGGTATTGATAGACATTGATTGTTATATATTTGTATATTATCTTGATTAATTTTAGAACTTATATTCTGTTAGTGATCGCTTATAGTCCCTTTTTAAAATCTTAATAGTTCAGCCATGTTTAACAACAGTTTAACTCGTGATTGCTCAAAACTGCCCAACTGGATAGGATAAATAATGCCAATTCGCTTATAGTACATATGAGTAATGTCTAATATCAATAAATATCCCCCTATATAGTACTTGCCGTCCCATGACAAATCGATCTCTAAGTTTTCTGTTGTCCTGGTCCCAAATTTTCTTTTTCTACTTTTTAGCGACCGTGTTACTTGTACTACTAGTGTTATAATGAGGAAATCATTGTATTTTTGTATGTATTGAAATAACCCCGAAAACATAGGCTATATTTTTTAATTCCAAACAGACGAAGTCGCGAACAAAAGCTAGTACACAATAAAGTTAACATTTGATTCATTAGCAAATTGAGATAAAATAAAAAAAATAATTTATAACAAATCGTTGCCATTCTTACAACCCAGCGTACAAAAATGGCGTTAGTTGCGCAGTTTTTTATATACAATTAATATGATTATTTAGGTTATTTTACGAGGCTTTATTATTGGAGCTTACTTAGTTAATAATACTAGTTTAGAATTAACCCACAACCGTTTAAATCCCGTTTACCCACTGTACACATAATTAGTGTCGTACAAAAATGTTATAACAAAAAAACACTGTCTTCAAGTGTTTTAACTGCGTATTACTTATTCGATGTGATTGCTCAGTTATGGTCACAGAGTATACAATTACAGATGTCCCAGTTTAATTATTAATTCAGATATAACAGTAGAAAGTGTTAATTATTCTTAAATGTCGAGAATATATACTACATTGGTTGCTTCGTTTCTCAGTCGTGATATACTTTGTGTCATACCCTTAGACTCTGGATCACTATGTGAAACCAAAGCAGGTAAGGTAAGGTTCGACCCATGATGGGCTCCAATTTCCGCAACTACACGACTAGCGCGTATTTTGCGTGAATACACATATCTTTGAATTTCTTCGCCGATATGTGCAAGTTGCATCACGATGTTTTCCTTCACCTAAATGCGTTGGGTAAATATGTACATATGAAAATCTAAAATTGTAGACATATTTTACAAGTCAAGAGCTAAATCCCTGAGCCACTGACGCTCTAATTAAATCAGGTAATAAAAAGAAATTAAAAAAGTATATACTTTATTGTCTTACACTAATTTATATTTTAATTTATTCAATATGATAGCTCTGTATTACTCTGTGGCTATATTTAGCAGTTTATCGGCAACACGTTAGATCGTTCCGCGTGAATAGACAACACTATATCATAGGAGAAATCCAGTTCCTTCATAAACTATGAAATAGCATTATAAGGAGCGAAGACGGTAATAACTAGTAAGCGTTATAATATACTAGCGAATAACCCCGGCTTTGCACGGATGCAATGCTGATGATAAACTGCAAAAATGCGCAAAATTATTAATTATTTACATCACATTAAAAACCTAAAAAATAACAGTATTTCTACACTATTTAATGGATGTTATACATACTCGTATAAACCTTCCTCTTCAATCTCTCTATCTATTAATACCGCATCAAAATCCGTTGCGTAGTTTTAAAGATTTAAGCATATAGTGATATAGGGACAGAGAGAGCGACTTTGTTTTATACTATGAAGTGAGACAGTTTAATTTAAAATATACATATTACAGAAATAAAAATAATATCTTTGTTATTTTATCAACTTTGTTTAACCAGTGGGTTAACAGTAACTATTGAAAATACCTTTTTTTATTGAAAAATATTAGTAGATTTTTGTAAATTTACTAATATTTTCGTTTAACCATTCCAAGTAAGCTTGAAAAAGCTTGTATTAGGTTATGATTCACGACAATAGTCGAATGTCGGGATTCGAACAGTCCGTACCTCAAACCATTAGGCTATTGGGGCTTAAACCACCCAAGTCTTCGCCATAAAGTGCTAGATTGTTTCCTTAATTAATTAATTGTGTACTCATTGTTTAGAGGATGAAAAGCTATTTAAATTGGCCAATAGGTCTATTATAATGTTATAGTTTTAGTGCCTATTCTACGTGGCTGTGGTTAACTTCTGAACAATTAGAAACAACTGACAATCTTAACCCTTGAATGGACAATGTTTTTAAACTACATACTAAACGAAGGCCGGCAACACATCTGCGGTTCCTCTGGCGTTTCAGGTTTCCGTGGGCGTCGGATTAACTAACTTAGGCGATCCGCTGCTCGTTTGCCCCCTTCTCATATTAAAAAAAAAACTGTAATACATACATTTCCTAGACAGTAATATATGTCTATTACACAAATATATTAAAACGTGAAACAAAAATCGTGAATTTAAGGGTTAAAAGCAGTGTCATAGAAAGGTTATATTTCGTGTACAAAGTAAAAAGGGAAAAGAATGCGATGTAGGCGCCGATGCAACGTATTTATGTTAATAAATGCAAATATAATGTATCTTAAGATCGTAGTAGGGGGGACTTCCTTCCGTCCCTAATTATGCGTGCGTCGAATGTGGGCCGCCGGGGTCACGCGTCACTCTGACCCTTGATTTTACTTATTTTAATACTATACGTATAAAGGATTAAAAAGACGAAGTTTTGTCTATATCTATAAACTAATATTATAAACGGGAAAACTTTGTATTTTTGTATGTATTTAAATAACTCAAGAAATAATGGGCCGATTTCAAAAATTCTTTCACCATTAGAAAGCTACATTATTCCCGAGTGATAAAGTTTTTAATTTTAAAAAGCGCGGACGAAGTTGCGAGCAACAGATAGTATTTTATGATGTGTGTGCTGTGCAGATGTGTTTTGCTAAATACAATGAATTGCTTAGATTTAAATTGACTAAAACAAAGTAATAATAATAAAAAAACGATAATTAACATTTTAATGAATGTTTTAGTTTATTATACTGTATATCTAAAAAACACACAATGTCCCAAACATGGGAAAAATGTTCATGCAAAGCAAAGATTTGATATTTTTATAATTTCTTACGCGGCATATTACTGCTATCAAACTACTATGGAACGCTTCCACTATATATAATACTAGCTGTTGTGAGCGACTTCGTCCGCGTGGAATAAAATAATATAGCCTATGTTACTCGGGGATAATATAGCTTTTTAATGGTAAAAGAATTTTTCAAATCGGTCCAGTAGTTCTTGAGTTATTTCAATACAAGCAAAAATACAAAGTTTCTCTCTTTATAATATTAGTATAGATCTCTTAATCAAAGTCCTAAGTCCCGTTTGCACTTCAATATTGTAAGATTATTAACTTTGGCACCACAAGTGTGTACTACAAAAGGTCAGTTACTGGGCGTTCATTATAGGCTGGGTGACCGGGTGTGCCTAGAAACCTGTAACCAGTAGTTGACGAGTAGAATAAGGATTGCCCGATTAAACTCAACCAGTTACTTGCCACATTTATACGAAAGTCAGCTGATTTTATCTCGACCACTTTGTAGGTATTTAACTTCATTGATAGTGTTTTGTTCATTTATGGGCACAGTTAATTGGTTCAGAGGTTTCCTTGCAAATTTGTAATAGGCTGTTTTTATACTGAAATATTGAAACTACATTATTTTACAACTATAAGAAGCTATTAACTGCACATCTCGTTTTCCATGTTGGCACCTTGTTGTTCTACTTAAGCCTCGGTTTTTATTGCGAACTCGGAAATTGAAGTCGAGGCATCTGCACAATGCATCGAGTGGATCTGTACAGGTTGGTTACCCAGAGTACATGCGCTACAAAGCGATTCGATAGCGAATATCAAAACTGTATGGAAATAATAATGACGTTCGAAATCTCACACGTAACAAGCACATGACTTATCGAAAGTCAATTTCATACATTTCAGTCGATTCCATCTGCGATATCAACAATCGAAAGATATTTTGGGTGGCCCCAGAACATCTAGTCTTTTACCCTGGGGCTCCACTAAACCGATGTCACTCACAAAACGGCCTTACGCTGAAGCAAGTCTCCGTTTTTATCACGTACTCTGTCTAATGAAACCGTAGTGTTAGAATACGATGTATTTTGTTGTTAAGTAATCTATAATGTTTATCATAGATTGCTACATTCCTGGCATTTTAATTGATCGTTTAGAACAACTTAAATACTTTACCATCACCTTAATTGCCGTCCTCAAGGCCGACGTATCGGGAATGCTAAATATATCGAGGTTTTGATACAATTAGCATACTAATCGCCTTTTAGTTTTTGTATATAATATTTAATTATACTAATATTATCATATATCTGTCAGTCGGAAACATTTGCAAAGATCATTCTGATAATCTAAGCGTTCAACCTGTCCTCCGTGGGAATTTATATCGTTAGATGACACAGAAATCACTTAAAAAATAGATTATACAATTAACATAAGAGCTATAAGTATGAAAAATACATATTAGTCATCACCAAATATTGTTATTGTATTGTATTAATTTTTCTTTAACTACGTTTTAAAAATTACATAATATTTCATGACTTAATACTTGCAGGTTTTATACTATTACGAGGATAAAAACGTCGTGGGATCTTCAACCACAAAAAACTTCAAAAGAATTATTTTCTAGTTTCAATTAAGGAACCTAATGGTCGATTTCTGAGACAATTTTTAAATTGAACCTCGCTTAGAACCTTGTTTCGGCATTTCATTTAAAACTACCTATTGCTCGCGACCTTGTCGGCGTGGATTTAAAAAATATAGCCTATGTGACTCGGGGATAATGTAGCTTTCTATGAGTGAAAGAATTTTTGAAATCGGCCCAGTAGTTCTTGAGTTATTTCAATACATACAAAAATACAAAGTTTCTCTCTTTAGTTTAGTATAGATAGATGTAACTTTTCTAATATTAATTGGCTCCAGCGACTCCGTCCACACGGATTTAAAATTAGTTACTATTAGTATGTAGCCTATGTGTTCTTCAAATCTGTGTTCTACATATGAGTTAAATTTCATCGAGATATGTTCAGCCGTTCTGGATATACCTTCAAACAAACATATCGTGGTTTTCGAATTTAGACTAAGTAAATAATATTTTGTACATATTTGTAGTCAAATTTAAATAATGTAAAGCTTGTTAACATACAACAATTTGCTGCCACTTAAACGATTTGATTATAATTTTAAATAGCTACAAAGAAATAAATCAACGATAAAGTATACGCGCCTCCGAACTTAACGCATAATTAATTTATTGGCCATTATTTATTATTGTTTTATTATTATTGAATATTTAATATTTATTATCTATTTATTTATTAATAAATCGGAACGTTCATTATGTTAACTTGTGTTAATATTATTAAAGTAGTTAATTAATTAATGAGATATTGAAGAAGCTACACATGTAATTAACGATTAATTACTAGATTATCACGTAATTTTTTTTTATTGTGCATTTTCGGAAAAGGGTACCAGGGTACAAGAACTTTAAAGGGACATCTACTTTTTAATTTTAATGAAAAAATATGCGGTAGTTTCATATTATCTGACAGAACTATGTAAACGATAACTAGTTTATAAGTGACCCAATAGATGTCTCTGGGTCAGTATTAAATCACGCTATAACACTTTTATTAGAATCAATCATGGTCCAGCTGCACAAAAACATCGTCGGTTACATTGTTTTAACTTTTTTCAAGCAAAGGCAACAGTTTAGTTGATTCTAACTGTTGCCTTTAAATTAATCATGACACCGTGGCATTGCTGTCTAGATGGCTTGCATGATTTGAATCAGGATATGTTTGCATGCATTTCTACAGATCTCTTTAATTTTTTATCCTACTTCCAAAAGACCAGGAAGCCACGGGACCAAAGAGGAGGGTCTCGATTCGTCTGTATATTTGTTATATTATAAGATGACATACGAGTAAGCTGCCGCCTAGATTTTAATAAATGGCTTAGTGACCGCTGCCTATACACACTGCAGATGAATTCCCTAGTTTAATCGACGGAGGAGGAAATGCACAGAATGAGAGTATTTTCCCTTCCTATGCGTCCCCTCGCCTGCCAAATCGACTACTCCTTCCCATCATTTTCCTATTAGAAAATAATGTTAAGGAATTTAGTTTACATTCAGTACCAGAGACTATTAAGTTAATATGATTTTATCCACATTTCTAACAATATATGTAGGTGACTACTTCAACGAATCAACCCAGTAGTCACTAAGATTTTAGTCATTTGATTCTATCAAAAAAAATTAAAATTACATGTCCTGTATTATACAATACAAGAATATTGTAAAGTTAACAGGCACTAACAGGGCAAGTAACTTCGGTTCCCAGTTCCCACGTCACAAGAAAAATGTTATCCGAAGTCACGGCCCGCGCACCGGCATATGGACATTTCGTTTGCTCATGCATATTTATAGGTTCTGTCGACCCCTCGCCGGAATGACTCCGCGTGCGCGTAACGAACGGACAAATGAACAAACGTTGACTTTTGTTAGTGATAGTGTTCCGATAGACGTCGCCGTCGGCACTGACCGCCGCAGATTGATTTTGTTACCATACTATGTGAAGGAAAACATCGTGATGCCTGCACATATCGGCGAAGTAATTCAAAGATATGTGTGAAGTCACCCAAAATACGCGCTAGTCGTGGAGTTTTGTTTTTTACATTAAAAAGTGGCAAACGAGCAAGCGGCCACCCTGATTAGCTGAAATAGCGAAGCGACCGCTGCCCATAGACATCTGCAATCGCAAATGAGTTGCCTATCCTTACTCTGCAGAGGAGGAGACACACAGTAAAAGGATGATTCTTCTTCCTATGCGTCACCTCCCCCGCCAAATCCACTTCCCCTTCCCATCATTCTCATATAAGAAAAGGATAGAAAGGGTAAGGGTAGGGAGTTGCGGAAATATGAAGCCCATCATGGGTCGAACTACGCATTACCATACTACATTAGTAATCTAGTAATCATACTTAATTATAAATGCAAAAGTTACTATAGATGTATATTTGTTAGAAGGTGTCTCCAGAACAGCTTAACAGATCTCTTTAAAATTATGCAGAGATTTAGAACACAGTCTGGAAGTATGTAGGCTACTTACTATGTTTTTATTTTTGTTTGATGTAGGCGGAGTTGCGGGCGACAGCTAGTCATATATAAACATAGAAAGGTACTACTAATACACCACTAGAACTTATTTAAAAGTCAATATAATTTGTAATCATCCTACCTTTAATTATCTATTTGTAAGAAACAATTGACTTTAATCATATACAGCGTGTTTACTAATATATAACCAGTTTGGGCGCGGTAAGGAAGACATAACGGTTGCATGTTATATTTTATACGCATCATTGGTTTTGTGCAAATATTTACGTTTATTAACTGCTTCTAAATGTCTTAATTTACACTAATGTATAGGGAATTTTTGAATGTTTTAGCCAATTTTTACTAAATATTTTAGAATGTCCATCATTGATCGATTTCTCCTTTGTTAAATGAGTGTAATTTAATTTTGTAAATAAAAAATGTTTTGAATTAGATAGCATGTATCGAAGTTTATTTTGAGATATTTTTGACAAAGGGGAATGGCTATTTTATCTTAATAATGTACTAACAGTGTTATTTTACTGTGTGCGTTAAAACAATACTGCTATTTCCTACCGTCGTAAGTAATCAGCATTATTACCGTGTCTGCAATATATTAAACATACAATATTTAGACGGGTCGAGTTTAATCCGACATGCAATGTTGGTGATGCGTGTTAGAGCAGAAATTGTTTTTATGTTAATTGCAAATAAGATTAATGAGTAGAAGAAACAAATATGTTTTATACTTAAGTGAAAACATTCAACGTTTGCGTATTTAATCGCCGGTTAAGTATGGTGGTAATTTGTATGGTATTACCAGTGTGAAATGTAACATCCTGTATACCAGAATAAGATAATATTTTATTTTATTTTCTTGTTAGAAAGTATTGCATTGATAACGGATCATTATTAGAAAAAGTAGAATGGTGTTAAACGTAAAAATTGTTATTAACATTGTTATTAACAGATTTAAATAGCTGTTTTAATAAAAAAATTAGTGTTGTACATTTCTTGAAAATATAACACCATAATATTAAAATATACGATTTAATAATTACAAAAATCTATTTAATTTTAACAAGAATTATTAATAAGTATTAATAAAATAATAAAAGAGAAAAGTAAAATAAAATTGTTACAGAAACTTGATTTTTGTTTCGTGCATACAGCGCCATCTATCGTCGAATAGCAACATTTGAAAAATTGAAAAGTTTTAAAATGAGCTTTTCTCTTCCTTAACCTTATCCTTATCCTTCCATAGTATAAAACAATAACGCTTTTTTATGTTTGTCCCTATATATGATTGAATCCTATATATGAGTGTTTTTAATAGATAGAGTGATTCATAAGGAAGGTTTCATGTATAATACATTCACAATACAGTAGAGTAACTGATAATTTAGAGGTTTTTAATATGTTGTCGTAAATTAACACATTTTTAGCGCTTACATTGCAAACGCTGCAGTATTTAGTATCAGCATTATACCGATTTGCACCCGTGCGAAGCCGGGGCGGGTCGCTAGTTTTTAATAAATTTGTTGAATTTTATAAAACCTATTGATATTATTTTCCTCATTACTCCAAGTTTAGCGTTTTAAAAGAGGTGCTTTGCTGCAATAAACGTACGAGATAGCTTACTGCATACATATAACGTAAAAAATAAAAAAAAATAGTGAAAAAAAGGTTATCGAGAACAAATTATTAAGCTCGATATCTTAGAAAACATTTAAGTATTTATAAAACCTCGTTACATCAAAACAAAATTGATCAAAGCAATTTCCTTGCCCTCATCCAAGTCCCAGCCGGCTGTTCCCGGCGCGGCCGTTGCAACCGAAATAGGAAAAAAGTAAAAACAACGGTTTTAAAAGCGACCCATGTGCGTCTAATTTTATTCCCCCGTTCACTGGTTATGAAATACATGCAAATTTATGCGCTGCCGTCGATCCGTGCGTTCGCTTATCGGAAACAATCGTCGATGTGGGACGATAACGATTTTTAAAAAAAAAACCGCCAGGCTTCCCCGTGTCATTAAGAATTAAAAGCAAAGAATCAAAAATTATAATTTAATTAGGATATTGTTAGTTATCTATGTTCAGGAAACATCGTTTAGCGTTAAGCCTACCTGATGACTTACTGAATATCATTGTTAGTTTCATACGTTTTTGTCGATTCCATCAGTGATATCGGCAATCGAAAGATCCGCTAATTTGTCAATGGAGTTTTGTCAAAACAATTAAAAAAATAATGCTTTTTTAAGGGAAATAGAGGAATAAATTGATTAAAATAATTCTAATGTTCATAGCTTATTACATTAAAACGAAAACACAAGGGTTTTGGGTCGTCTGTTGTTTATTCGTATTAAACGTATGCGTAAAAATGGATTTAAACAAAAAACCGTCAATTTCCAACTTCCCAAATTAGCCAGTTGATGGGCCCCACTTATTTAAATGTGGACGAGTACCGCATTCAATCTCCGCAAACTTTTCAATTCGGTCGCAAACCACAGAATATATTATCGAAGCGTCAAGATGAGAATTAATAAATGCTAAATTGAAAAATCACTCGTATCATACATTTTCAGTTCCGTACAATTTTACTTATAACTAGCTGGAACCTGGAATGAAAAAATGAGTTTGTAACTGTAGCATCTGATAATAAATGTCTCGTCACACAGAATATTAAGTGAATAAGTAGAAGGTAGATGCATATTACTTTAAGGAAATTATTTTATAAATAAATCAGTCAACCCGTTAACCCCGCCTTTTAATGACGTCTCTTA